>ML261686.1:0-95865 GCA_005239495.1 Nicotiana undulata
TCCCGGGTCATCAGAAACCTGAGGCGAACACACTCCCAAGTCCGAAATCATCATCCGGAGCTGGTGGAGCTGACAGAACTCGATTCCGAGGTCGTTTGCTCAAAATGCTGCCCGGAACCAAAATTAGCCAAATAGGCTAGCCTTCAGGAACTTGGTTCCTGAACTGGCCAAATCACTTCTGAATCTCGAACTACCTGCCCACACAAGTCATAAGTCACGAGTATCCGCTATGGAATGGGTCATTCACAGGAACGGAGTCCCAACACGCAAAACGACCGGCTGGGTCGTTACACGATAGGTCCTACCACTCGCCTTAATAAAACTGCCTCTGTATACCTGTCTTCTCGCGTAGATATCCTGCCTATAGGAACTTTAAATAAAGTTTCCCAAATCAATTGCGTGCATTTGTTGTTTTACGTATGGAGGTCAACATGAGCCCATATTTGCTGTTATCTGAAAGTATTAATTGTTTTGTTTGTCGCTTAGTATTTTATAATTTTGACCAACTAAGGTTTTGGTCTAGAACCACCACCAAATAGAGGTCCTAATTCCTCCAGGGCCATATGTGAAGGACGAGTAGTGCATGCATAGGAAAATGAACTAGGATCAATTAGAGCGCTTTAGATAACAACTTACAGATAGTAATCGGGTAGTAGGAGATGATAGTCCGTGCGCTAAATACCATGAGTAACACCCCGACTTGAGGGAGTTACAAAGTATTGCACGGGGTGATCCTATAGGATAAAAAAACTTAGGACCCCCTCCCCTTTCCCGTTTTAAAATAAATCATTTATTTTATTTGCCTAAATTGCTTTACCTTTAGACTAATTTGCTTAATTTAAGTTCGGCCGAGACCCACCATTGTGGACCTCGAGGGGTGCCTAACACCTTCCCCTCAAGGTAATTTGAGCCCCTACCTGATCCATGGTGATGTAAACTGGTAATATGAGTTATTTGCTCTAGGTGACCTAACGCATCTTAATCCGTTAGGTGGCGACTCTCTCAATTCCAATTCCTTACCCTCTCAAAAAGAGTTGTCCCAAAAATGCCGAAACCCGATTTCGCAAGAAAAAGGAGGCGAGACAGTATGGTGACTCTGCTGGGGATATCTTTAGGCTCTTACCATAACGAACATATTTTGTGAATTAGTCTTTAAGCATGTATTTATTATCCCGTTAATACTTGCACACCCCTTTCCCTTCCCACTCTATGTGAATTTATTTTCTTATCTTCATTCATTTATGATTTCTCTTCCCTGTTTTATTACTTTTTACTACGGAAACTGACTTTTCTCCTTGTTTTCTTTCTTAACTAAACTTTACAATTATTAAATACCGCATTTATCATTTTTTCATCGTGCAACTACTTGACAACGTGTTATTTTCTTTTTTCATAAATCATGCTCAACATCATATTCCACTCGTGCGTAATTAATACCATAGCAACACTTGATGAGTGTCTCCGCTCTTCCTATATCACCCTTTTTAATTTGGAAAGGCTTATTTGCGGTAAAACTAGTCGATCAACGGTGCAATCGACAGTTCCGTGCCTTTCCTCCTCAAGTTGTCCGTTTGAGGGTACCAGTCTAGACCTCTATAGAAATCTTACTCTGATAATAACTGTACATGCATCATGGTCAAACCTAGCCTGGGTTAATATGTTGTTCTCATAACAACCCTTTAAGGAAAACCATGTCCAAAGTCCACCGGGGTTTTCATAATCCCAACGGACGCAACCACGATCTGTGCATTATTTGGAAAAATAAACTCCAATATGATAATTGTTAATGTATAAATAGTCGAATCCGAGGGGGAAAGGGTCTAACTCTGTTCATTTTGCAGAAAATGAGGCACGAAGTCCCCAGGTTCGGCATGGTCCGAAGCATACCACCGTTATTGCTAGATTGGTGGGAAAACCTTCCGTCAAGCGACAAAAATCATGTAAAAAGGGTCGTCGGAAACTTACCTTCCTTATTAGACATCCAACCAAACAACACGTCGATCGAGGCTGTTACTATGTTCTAGGATGGAGAAAGGGCCGTATTCGTTTTGGCAACATATAAATGACTCCTCTTTTGGAGGAAACAGGGGGATTAGTTGGACTACCTTGGGACAATCCTAGTTTATTGGTACCGAAAAATCGCACCCCCATGGGGTTTCTGAAAATGATGGGCCAAAGAAAGAATGACGACTTGGTATGTTTGAAGAAATCCTAACATACCTTCTGACTTCCTCTATGAACGATACAGACACAGCAAATCTTATCGTATCTTTCATGACGAGTTATCCATCACATCCTTGGGTTGGATTCATCATAGGGTTTTCATGTTCATCGTCTGCTTTTTGGGTATGATAGTGTTTCCAAGCAAAATGGACAGGATTTACACCAGACTGGCCATGGTAACCAAAGCTTTGATGGAGGGAATCGAGGGACAAACATACACTATTGTTCCTATGATTATAGCAGAAATGTATCAGGCTTTGGATCGTTTCCAGAAAGGGTTCAAACATTTGAGGGTTGCAACTTGCTACTGCAGATTTGGTTGCTAGAACATCTCCAAAGAGGACAATACCGCCAAGAGTTTCCACGGAGACCATGGAATGATCACATAGCTTTCCATCACCCCAAAAGAATGACCTATATCCCAGACAGTTTTGCTCAACCAGAGAATGCTACGGAATGGATACAGTTTTTTGACAATTTGACTGAGGATCAGGTTCATTGGATGTTCGAGTGCTTCCCTACCAATGAATTCATCATCAGATCTAGGGACGTTCCGCATTTGGTGTTACTTCGGTTAAGGGGCATATACCCCTATGTTCCTATTAGGGTCATGAGACAGGCTGGTAGAAAGCAAGTCAATACCGCGAGTCTCCAAAATGGGTCACTACAGAGCAGATTTTCAAGATGATGACATCACGTACAAATGTGAAGCTCGGTACATGTTTAATTTGAAGATCGTTGTGGGAAGGGACACCATCGAGCCAAATCGATACCATGCAGGGCATGTTTACTTCTACCCATCATGGTTGGACGATAGCATAGCAGGGATAGTAGAGCCAGGGGTCGGTCAGGGAAACAAGGTCATAGATGAAGTTGTTGAAGCACATGTGAAGTATAACAGACTGCACAAAAGAGTTCACGAGTCCGAGGCCGAGCATTTGGAACAATGCAAGATTGATATGGAGTGAATTAATGAATGGAGGGAAATGGCTACTAGGTCAACGGAAAGGCTGGAGTATCTGCAACAAGGTTTAATGGAGTTAGAGGGGAAAATGAGGAAAAGAGTCATAGACTGTCAGAATGCAGAAGGTAACGAGGGAGGATATCTAGCGAGGGCATACCTGTTGTTGGATATGCGCGACTTGGGGAATGTGATTGATGGAGCCAAGAGAGTCAAGCCCGGAGAAGGTCCCTCTGGGACCAAGTAGATTTGATTTATTTGTTTTAGAATCACTTTTCGAATGTAATAAGGCAAACGCCATTAGTGACTTATTTATTTATTCTCGTTTTAGATTAGTCTTATTTATTACGTTAATGAAATCAGGCAATTATTGGCATTAAATTTCTCCAAATCTACTTGCCGCTAGACCTACCTCGGGAACAACGAGGCTCCCAAATTAGGACGCAAATTTACATTTCCGCAATGTGCATTTAAATACTGCAAATACCTTTCCAAAATTCTTACTGACTTGGTTACCTTTTGTTTTTCTTTCCTTTTTGATTATTCCCATTCCCCAAGGTTGGTTCACACATACTGGAATCATCAGCATATCAATCCAGAGGCCCTCCACCACCTTCTCCTCCAAGTAATACGAAAATTAAAGGAAAAGCAAAGATGTACGATATAAGTGGCGTCAGGAAAGACAATGCTACACATGTTGAGAAAGTGGAAACTTCTGATGGTCGGAGTACTCCGGCACAAAATGATTTTTTCCAACGGTTGGAATAGAAAATACTTGAATTGCAAGGTGAGCTTGAGTAGGTCCGCAACTTGGGAAACTTCTCCCTCACCCTAAGCGTCCGAGACATCAACCAGCAAAATGCTCAGAACCCAATACCTCCTCAAAACACACCGAACCAACGTCCGCAAAATCCTCCCGCACCCCACCAATATGCAACACCTCCTCGAAATCCTAATCATTTACCCATACCGACACCCCCTCAACACTATCAACTACTGACTCAATATCTGCAAACCACTTACCACACTCCCCAGAACATCCCACAACCTATCCCTGATCCTCAAAATTCAACCATTGATCACCACTGCACTCAAACCCCCGACATTCACCAAAACGATCCCATATACGTGGAAACCTTACCCCACTCCACTCAACCAATTTCATATACACCAGAATCCACCGAGAAGGACCTGGTCATTAAGAACATGGCAAAGGAGCTCAAGAATCTCACAAGCCGAGTCTAGGGTATTGAAGGAGGCAAAAAATTAAAGGACTGAATTATGAGGACTTGTGAATTCAGCCAGACGTGGCACTACCGGAGGGTTAAAAACTTCCTAAGTTCGAGATGTTTGATGGAACAGGTGACCCAAAGGTACATTTAAGAACATACTGTGACAAGCTCGTAGGGGTTGAAAAGGACGAAAGGATTCGATGAAAGCTATTCATGAGAAGCCTCACTGGAGACACCTTATCTTGGTACATAAGTCAGAATCCAAAGAAATGGGCTAATTACGTAAGCATGGCATCAGACTTCATTGATAAATTCATGTTTAATACAGAAAATGCATTGGATGTCTTGTACATACAGGACCTCAAGAAGAAACCAACGAAGACTTTAAGTGAGTATGCTACTCGGTGGAAGTCGGAAGAAGCAAAGGTCAGGCAGGTATTAGAAGACGATCATATGAACAAATTCTTTGTCAGAGCTTGGGATCCACAATATTGTGAGAGGCTAATGGTCATTGAGAATCACAAGTTCTCCGATATCATCAAACTCAGAGAAAGGATTGAAGAAGGTATCAAAAGCGAAATGGTAACAAATTTTGAAGCGCTACAGGCTACGAACAAAGCATCACAATCAGGAGGCATATCAAAGAAGAAAGAAGTAGGGACAATAATGGTAGCCCAAGGTCCAAAATCTCCATTCGTATACCAAACACCTCCACCCACATACCAACCTTCACCTCCCAGATATCCTAAACCCGCTACCACCTACCACACTTATAATACTCAGCCAGCCTACTATCATTCACCTCAAGTTAGTCCAAATTATCAAAAACCCATGCCCAATTTCGATCGCAAACCACCTAGATAGTACACCCCTATTGCTGAACCCATCGACCAGTAGTATGAAAGAGTAAAGGCTGCCGGATATGTCACCCCTATTCTCGTTTTGGCTATGGAAAAATCATCCCAATGGGTTAACCCAAACAAGACATGTGCATATCATTCCGGCATGAAGGGACATATCATTGATGAATGTCGCACTCTGAAAGACAAGATTCAGATGTTGATCGATACCAAAGTTATACAGGCAAATGAGTCTACACCCAATGTCCGCAACAATCCCATCCTAGATCATAGAGGTGAAGGAGTAAATGTAATAGAAACTGATGAAGAATGGGATCCTGAAGAGTCAATAGGGCTTATTCGGGAAGGTGACAACCCAAAGAAACCTGCATTCACACTCACTTCCATTGTGGTACAGATACATCCGTCAGTTGAAGTTGAGGTAGCTGCATTAGCTTCGTTCGAAGTGGAAGTGACACCACCTGCAACTACACCTACTCCATTTGAGGTAGAAGTAACCACACCTTTCATTGTGACGATGGCATTCACACCACTCTTCAGTTCCAATGCCGTATCTTGGGATTATGTTGTCGAAGCTAGGAGAAATGGGAAAGCAAAGATGGAAGAGTCCAGTGCTGCACAAGGAATGAATAGAACGGGAAGAATCTACACACCTGAAAATTTGGGAAGGACAAGTAAGGAAGCTTCCACCAAAAAACCCATCATCCAAACTGGTCCAGATGATCTCTGGAGGAAAGTACAGGCAAGGGAATACTCTGTGATAGACCATCTGAACAAAACTCCCGCCCAGATATCAATCACGTCGTTGTTGCAAAATTCTGAGGCACATAGGAATGATCTGATGAAGGTGTTGAACGAAGAATATGTACCCAACAATATTACCAGCGGAGAAATGGCCAACACGGTGGGACAAGTGTTGGAAAGCCAAAAGATCGCCTTTCACGAAGACAAGATGCCACTTGAAGGATTGGTCCATAATAGGGCACTGCACATCACGGTGCAATGTGAGGATAAGTTCATTGCCAGAGTTTTGATAGACGGAGGGTCCAACCTCAACATATGTCCCCTGACAACTCTGAAAAGGCTGGGCAAGGGTCTGCATGAAATACGAGAAGGATCTATGAATGTGAAGGTGTTTGATGGGTCGCAAAGAGCCACGATTGGGGAAACCAACTTATGTTTGCAGATGGGTCCTACTTGGTTCAATGTCGAATTCCAGGTGCTAGATATATCCGCCTCATATAATCTGTTGTTGGGGTGACCTTGGATACATGCCGCTGGGGCTGTTTCATCTACTTTGCACCAGGCTGTGAAGTTTGAATGGAACCGTCAGGTAATCATCCATGGAGAGGGAAGTAATCCCATTTACACCAATTAGTCTGTTACGGTAGTTGAGAACAAAAGGGATTTAGGTGGAGAACCTTACCATCGCATCAAGCGTGTTAACGCAATCGAGAAAGAGAAATGGTGGAGCGACATAATTGAAAGCATATTGGTACAACCTTTGGGCTTGGATATCCGTATACTTGGCAAGAATATAATGATTGGTCGCCGCCATGGGCGCGGTCCCTATTACCCTCTTGAGCAGCCAGTGCCACATCTGAGTCGGACCTTTCATTAGGCCGATACAATTTGGGGATCAGAATAAGAAGAAGAAGCTTTGGCCGCACTGAGGAATTTGTTTTTAGAAGATGATGATATGGATTGTTGTGTGATAGTTGAGGAGGAGGAGGAAGAAGGCCCTACCATTCAGACAATGGAGAAGGGAGCATTTCTTAAGATCTGGACCGTTACACCATCAAGGGCCCGACGAGTCCCGGGGTAGCAAGGCTGCTCGCATCATTTATTTTTGAAAACAATTTCTTCTTGAGCATTTTGTTTGAAATAATATTTTCGCTGTTCCATTTCGAAAAACATTATTTGAGTTATTGAAATTACTTTCTTTGGAATTTTAATATTTACCAATGGCTTGATGTTTTATTATTACTATTTTCTTTCATATCTCTCTACAGCATTACTATTTCTTATCTTGATGAACCAACGACTGTGACATGTAATGAGACAACGCAACACAAGGACATTGATTCGTAAGAAATAGAAGAAAAAAATGTGATACCTGAAGAAATTGTTAGAAAAGTTGAGAACTTCGAGAACAAGCCTAAGTCCAACCTGGATGAAACCGAGATAGTCAATTATGGAGATTCAGAAACCATCAAAGAAACTCGCATAAGCATCCACTTGTCACCCGTCGGAGAAGGAAGAATACACTTGTTTCCTAAAAGAATATGAGGATAGTTTTGCATGGTCATGCGAGGATATGACAGGTTTGAGCACATACATAGTAGCTCACAAACTACCTACAAACCCAATGTGTCGTCCAGTGAAGTAGAAACCCTGAAAGTTCAAGCCAGACATGAGTCTGAAGATCAAGGAAGAAGTCACCAAGCATATCAAAGCTAAAGTCCTCAGGGTAGTTGAGTACCCAACCTGGTTAGCTAACATTGTACTGGTTCCAAAGAAAGATGGAAAAGTCAGGGTGTGTGTCGACTATCGGGATCTAAACAGGGAAAGTCCCAAGGATGATTTACCACTACCAAATATACACGTTCTGATTGACTTGCGCCAAGAATGAACTCCAGTCCTTTGTAGATTGCTTCGCGGGTTATCATCAAATTTGGATGGACGAAGAACAGAAAAAATAATTTCCATTACACCATGAGGAGTATATTGCTACAAAATGATTCCATTCGGTCTGAAGAATGCTGGGGCCACCTACATGAGGGCCATGACAACCATTTTCCATGATATGATACATAAGGAGATAGAAGGTGTATATTGACGACGTCATTATCAAATCTAAGAAATCCACAGACCACATAGCAGATTTAAGGAAGTTCTTTGACCAGCTGGGACGTACAATCTAAAGCTAAATCCTGCAAAATGTACATTTGGGGTTCCTGCCGAAAAATTGTTGGGATTCATCGTCAGCCGCCGAGGAATAGAATTGGACCCATCAAAGGTTAAGGCCATCCAAGAACTACCACCACTAAAGAACAAGAAGGACGTGATGAGTTTCTCGGGATGCCTCAATTACATCAGCCGTTTCATAACACAATCTGCAGTGATACGTGAACCAATTTTCAAAATGTTGAGGAAGGATGCCGCAACTAGTTGGACTGAGGACTGTTAGAAGGCTTTCAACAAAATCAAGGAATACCTATCCACACCACCAGTCTTAGTCCTGCAAGAACCTGGTAGACCACTACTACTCTACCTTGCAGTATAAGATGGGGCTTTCGGTTGTGTTTTGAGACAACATGATGAGACGGGAAGAAAGGAGCAAGCCATATATTACTTGAGTAAGAAGTTCACACCATATGAAGCATGATATTCTCTACTGCAACGCACTTGCTACGCTATAACCTAGATAGCTCAGAAGCTAAGGAACTACTTATGTGCCTATACTACATACCTTAAATCGAGAATGGATCCCCTGGAGTACATCTTTCAGAAGCCTATGCCTACCAGGAAGCTGTCCAAGTGGAAAATATTGCTGAGTGAATTTGACATCATCTATGTAACTTAGAAGGCGGTCAAAGGACAAGCATTGGCAGATCATCTTGATGAAAATCCTGTAGGAGGAGAATACGAACCCCTAAAAACGTATTTTCCTGATGAAGAGGTATCATTCGTAGGAGAGGACATTGTTGAAGCCTACGACGGTTGGAGAATGTTTTTCGACGGAGCTGCAAATTTCAAAGGAGTCGCTATCGGAGTCGTCTTGGTATCAAAAACCCGGTCAACATTATCATGTGTCTTCAAAACTCAGGTTCCCTTACACCAACAATATGCCGAAATATGAAGCCTGCATATTAGGGCTTAATTTGGTTGTCAACATGAATATTCAGGAACTGATGGTGATAGGTGATTCAGACCTGCTGGTACATCAGGTACAAGGAGAGTGGGCTACCAAGAACACCAAAAGACTACCGTATCTACATCATGTACAAGATATGAAGAAGAGGTTCACAAAAATAGAATTTTAGCATGTCTCCAGAATTTAGAATGAATTTGCAGACGCATTGGCCACTTTGTCTTCAATGATACAACATCCAGACAAGAATTTGATCGATCCCATTCCGGTGAGAATCCATAATCAACCGGCATATTGTGCTTATGTTGAAGAAGAAACAGTTGGAAATCCCTGGTTCCACGACATCAAAGAATATTTGGCAAAAGGAGGATACCTGGAGCATGCAAACCATACTCAGAAATGCACACTTCGGAGACTGTCCAATCACTTCTTCCAAAGAGGAGGAATTCTGTATAGAAGAACACTTGATCTAGGTTTGTTAATGTGTGTTGTCTCCAAAGAGGCTTCCAAATTGCTCAAGGAGATACATGCCGGAACCTGCGGCCCACATATGAACGGTTTTTTCCTAGCCAAGAAGACCCAGGGCTGGATACTTTTGGATGACTATGGAGACGAATTGCATCCGATATGTCCAAAAATGCCACCAATGCCAGATACATGCAGACATGATATGGGTGCCGCCAAATGAACTTAATGCAACAAGTGCACCTTGGCCTTTTGATGCCTGGGGAATGGATGTCATTGGTCCAATCGAACCCACTGCTTCGAACGGGCACAGGTTCATTTTAGTGGCCATCGATTACTTCACTAAATGGGTTGAAGTTTCATCCTACAAAGTTGTAACCAATAAAGTCGTCACAGATTTCGTCAGGGATCGTATTGTTTGTCGATTTTGGGTTCCAGAGTCCATCATCACCGACAATGCCTCCAATCTCAACAGAGATTTGATGAAAGCCATGTGTGAAACCTTCAAAATCAAGCACAAGAATTGCATAGCATACATGCCTCAACTTAATGGAGCCGTGGAGGCCGCCAACGAGAACATCAAGAAGATACTAAGGAAAATGGTAGAGAATCTAAAGCAATGGCACAAGAAATTACCATTTTCCTTACTGAGATACCTTACTAGAGTCCGCAGATCTACTAGGGCAACTCCCTATTTGCTGGTTTATGGTACCGAAGTTGTCATTCCCGCCGAAGTAGAAATCCCTTCTTTGAGGATCATACAAGAAGTTGAACTCAGTGACCCAGAATGGATAAGGACCCTCTATGAGATATTATCCCTCATAGACGAAAAAAAGATGAATGTAGTGTGTCATGGTCAGCTTTATCAGAATAGAATGTCTAGATCTTTTAATAAAATGGTCAAACCAAGACAGTTCACACCGGGGCAGCTGGTGGTGAGATGGATCTTTCCACATCAAGATGAATCCAAAGGGAAATTCTCACCCAACTGGAAAGGTCCTTACATGGTTCACAGAGTATTGATAGGAGGATCACTCATACTCGCAGAAATGGATGGAGAAATCTGGCCAAAGCCTATCAATTCAGAGCAGTCAAAAGATACTACGTATAAGCTATTTACGTTTCTTTATATGATATAATTGAACTACGCTTGACCCGATTCCCGTTTAATAGGGGATACGTAGGCAGCCCTGTGGGTTCAGTCACAATTCAATAAAATTTCCATTTTTTCCATAATCAGAAACTGGGGCAGAATTTTGAGGAGGACCCCCAAAATTCCGAAGCGAGTTTAGCCAGCAGCAGCGTATTGAATAGCCAAAAGGTCAATTAGTTAACTGGGGTAGAATTTTGAGGAGGACCCTCAAAATTCTATGGCAAAGGAGGTCGCAATGTCTCTAATAATGTCACAGTTATTGGTTCATCTAACTGATTTCTAAATTGCATATTATTGTGTCTTTAAAATACTATACACGCATGCTTTTGAAAATAAACTTTACTTTTTAGCCAAATGCTACCCACGGTGACTTAAACAGGACCTCGGGCGGAGTGGAGCAGATCAAGCAGAAAAAGGCACTAACCAAACTCCCCCGCAAAACTCACAAATTTCTTTGGATGCGGGAATAGGTCATCATCATAAGCATCATCGTAGAAACACAATTTCTATACACAAAGCACATTTCCACCTAAGAATACTTCACCCTTACTCTTACATTTGCATGAGGCTAAGCCCTGCCTCCCTATTTTTCATAAGGCTAAGCATTGCCTTCTCCCTGCATTAGACTAAGCACTGTCTCAATCCTTGCATGAGACTAAGCCATGTCTCAATCCTTGCATGAGGCTAAGCATTGCCTCCCTATTTGCATAAGGCTAGGCATTGCATTCTCTTTGCATGAGGCTAAGCCCTGCCTCTCTATTTCCATAAGGCTAAGCACTGCCTTCTCTCTGCATGAGACTAAGCTTTGTCTCAATCTTTGCTTGAGGATAAGCCATGCCTCCATATTCCCATAAGGCTAAGAACTGCCTTCTCTTTTCATGAGACTAAGCTCTGTCTCAATCCTTGCATGAGGCTAAGACTTGCCTCCCCATTTGCATAAGGCTAAGCATTGCCTTCTCTTTGCATGAGACTAAGCTCTGTATATATTATTGCATGAGTCTAAGCCCTGCCTTTCTATTCGTATAAGGCTAAGCACTGCCTTCTCCTACCATGGGACAAAGCACTGTCCCGAAATATAGCCAACTTGTCCGAAGGCGTCATAGTCTGAAGGCATCATCCTCATAGCCGGAAGACATCATGCCATGGCCTGAGGATCTCTCAAAGCTTGCACATCATTATTCAAAGGCATCATGGTTTGGAGGCACCATCTTCATGGCCAAAGAACATCATTTCATGGCCTGATAATCCCGTACCCTACAATTCATGGCATGAGGCATCATGGTCTAAGAACGTCATCCTCACCATCCAAAGACAGTCTTCATGGTCCAAAGAGAATTTGCATCATGTCTAAATTTACGCAATAATTTATACATATGTGCTTGCAGTGCATTTTTGTAAATTTGCATGTGGTCCTGAATATAACCGTTATCCCAACAGGTGCGATCCTGCTCCAGTATCCATCCACATCCTTCAAATTACTTCAAACATAACCGTTCATCATCTGTTACCCAGTCTTCTTTACCCATAACCGTTTCAAACCCCAATTAACCCTATTTGGAACATCTTGCATTTTCTTACAACAACCCCATCGGCTTACTCCACTATTGGATCCAGAACGACACACGACTTGATGGCAGATCAGAAGCCATAATGCGGCCTATATTTTCATATTACCCTATTCGGTCGAAATTGGTCATCATGTCTTTACCCGACAACTCTTCCATCCTTCATGGGTAAAGAGGGGCGGCTGTTAATACCCAATTTTTCCCTCATATTTTCTCAATTATACATATATACCTTCAAAAAAGTGCATGAGCATGATCAAGTATTTTTCTATAAATTTTCATATAACTTTTAAGAGGTTTTAATCAATTTATCCTTGCATAAATAATTATTAATTGTATTTCAAATAATTTTATAATTATTTATTATTTAATTTTTTATCATTTATATCCATATTAAGCTTTAAATACTTTATATACACTTATTATAATTATATTGGAATCCTTAGGCTAAAGTTGCATATTTTCCAATTAACATCCCATATATATGCATAATTACATTATTTATACAGAAAATGACTTTTTATAACCCATATGCAATCACCCCACCCCTTTTAATTAACCCATCCGCCCAAATCTAATCCATTTTTACCAAACCGCCGCCTCTATACTCTCCTTCTCTCCTTCGTCTGTATCCTCTCAAACCTAGCGTCGTCAGGAAAATCTCCTAAATTCTAAACCCAGAAATAGAATCAATCTATGATTTCTTACCTTATTTGGACCCTTCTTCTTATTGGCTACCCGTTTTGGTGTTACCTACATTGCTTGCCTCAAATGGAAAGCAGATCTTAAGATATTCGAACCAGATCTGGTTGAAAATCCTACATTTAACTTAGCCATAATCATTCTTTATTTGTTAAGCACCCCTCCGCACCATTATGTTATAGTCATGTCCTTGTGCACTTTGTTGGTAAGTTGTGAGCTTGTATCATGATAAAAGTTTGGTGTTATTGCTTTTGTGATACTGTGGCACATGTGGACATGTTGTGTAGTTTGATTGTTGATGTGCGGAGTATAAGGATGGCATTTTATTGTTATTGATTGGGTGGAGCAATACGGATAACTATTGTGTTATTGCCTGGCAGAGTGATACAAGTGGCTATTGTGATATTGCCTGTGTGGAGCGATACGGGTGGCTTTTGTGATATTTTAGGGGCGGAGAAATACGGGTGGCTTTGTGATGATTTGTTGATGATAGTGAGATTTTACTTGTCATGAATTGTTATCCGTTGCACTGATGTGATATTTCTATTGAACTTCTGCTGCAGTTTTATTGTTAGTTTTGATTTATTGTACAAGTTATTTTGACTAGTGAGTGTCTCGTGACTTGAATATCGTCACTACTTCACTGAGGTTAGTCTTGATACTTACTCGGTACCAATTGTGTTGTAATCATACTATACGTCTACATATTTTTGTATAAATCTTGGTGTTGGAGGTAACGGGCCCAGGAAATGAGAGCTTCTTAGATCGTGAGACACACGATAGAGCTGCTTTGATCTTCGCAGTCTCTTGGAGTCCTTTCCTTATACTGTCAATTCTCTATCCAAACAATATTGTATTTAGAGTTTTTTTATTTTATTAAACTTTCCCCTACTGAGGGTTGTATATTTCATAAGAACAAAGGATTACAAAAGAAAGGTGTCCTTGCCCCTAAAATTACAACATAAGGATAATAGGCTATACTTCAAAAGGGGGGGGGGGGGAATATATACATCCCAAACCCAAACAAAAAAACAATGCTCAACTCACAAGAAAATTAGACTTACCAAATTTTGTTCTAATACTTGGCATCTGGTTCTTGTCTAGCTGGAAAGGGCCTTTGGAACCTTTAGGTAGTTGTTGGAAAATGAAGAAGTATGACTCTGTTGTAGTAGTGGTTGCGAGCTTAGCTAGGTAGTCCGCTACTTGATTCACCTCTCTAAAGCAGTGCACCACATTCACATCAGCATCTTGGATCATTTGACAAATGCTTTCTATGATATTGTTCAGTTTATAATTGTTGGTTGAGTTATATTTGAGCATTTTTGCCACGATCAGAGAGTCCAGCTCCAAAGTGATTCCTTTGTATCCATTTTGAACACACCAGTTGCAACCAAACCAAGCATCTTGAGCTTCTATGTAGTTGTTGTTGCACGGGTTGTAACTGAGAAGGCCATAATTAATTCCCCTTGTCATCCCTAAGAATTCCTCCAATCCCAGTTTTTCCATTTTCCTTAATTACATTCAATTTTGAGTCGACCACATTCGACCTCGCTCGAATGTTTTCGACTTCGAATACGTACATAGGAATAGGTTGTAGTTTTAGTACTGTGTCACAATAGTTGTTCCAAGGCATGGAGAGCTTGCAAGTAGGGAAAGTCTTGGCAACCGCAGCTCCAATGGTCTAGAGAACTTGATGCTCCATTCTAATCAAATTGAACTTCTTTTGACTGCCATATTTGCAAGAGCATCTCTCTTTTCATATTATCCAGCAAATAATAATGGGGGAGATTTGAAGAATCAACTTGTGAACTGCATTTCGCTCTTTAACCTGCTACCACTTGTTAATGGTATATCTAACTGCCCTTTGATGATGTATAATTCCAAATGGAGATCCTATTAGTTTCCAGATATAACTAGCTGCTTCTCCTTCCATGAACACATGTTGAATGGATTCATTTTTAGGAGTAGCACGACAGTTACATCTAGAAACTATATTTCTTCCAAAGTTGATTATCACATCATCAAAAGGTAATTTTCTATACCATAATCTCCAAGAAATAAAAGAAATTTTAAAAGAAATAGAGGGATGCCATACCTTGCTTAGTAGATGCTCTTTTGGTTTGGTTTTCCGGATGAGTTGCCTGGTAATCTTGTTTGACTATCTTCCATCAAGTGAAAGATCCCAATAGATCTTGTCTGGTATAGAGTAATTCCCAATTTTGATTTCCTTTATGTGTTGAACTATTGAACTAGGTAGAGTATGTTGAAGTTTGATGATGTTCCATTTTCCATTCTCGATGAATTCCTTGACAAGTAGCTTAGAGTTTTTTTATGTACCAGGGGCCAAATTGGCAAGGGGACCTTTACAGGTCCAATTGTCCTACCAAAAGCTTGAGTTACCTGCATTAATATGCCAAATCATGTGTTTTTCTGCAATGTTTCTTACCTTTGTTAACTGTTTCCATGCATGAGAGTTGCCAGAAGACCATTTCTTAGCAACAGGGTGGGCTCTAATACAGTATTTGTACTTGAGAAAATTAGCCCACAGGGATGGGGATGTTCTGAATCTCCACCATCTCTTAATAGCTAGAACTTCACTGATATCTTCCATATTGCTAATTCCTATACCTCCCTTATCAAGAGGGAAGCATAGATTCTTCCATGATCTCCAATGGTATTTTTTGTGGTCCCCTTCAGAGCCCTACAAAAAATTGGCAAAATGCTTCTCTAGAAGGTGAAAGGTGGCTTTAGGAGGGTTCATAGCCGAGAGAGTATAAATAGGAAGAGATTGGAGGACACTCTTAATAAGGACAAGCCTACCACCAGAGGAGAGCATCTTACCGTGCCAACCATTGAGGTTTCTGATGACCTTATGGACCAAATGGTCAAAATAAGTAATTTTATTTCTTCCAGCATAAAGGGAGAATCCAAGGTAAGTAAAAGGAAATTCCTTGTCCAAAAAACATGTACAGTCTCTCATTATATTAATACGAAGAGCACAAGTGTTAGGGACAGTCAGAAAGAAACTTTTATCCCTATTAACAAGCTGACCAGAGCTCCTCTCATAAGCCTTAATAACATTCATAATCATCTCGATAGAGGTATTGTTACCACTACTAAAGATAATAATGGCATCTGCATAGGCAAGATGGTTATAACATGCCCTTTAGGAGGCATAGAGAAAGGATAAAAGTTGCCATCATGGTTAAGATTGTTTAGAGATCTAGACAGAACATCAGCAACTAGAATAAATAAAGAAGGGGATATAGGATCCCCTTGTTTCAATCCCTGTGAAGATGTAAAAAAATCCAGTTATGTTGCCATTAATAAATATAGAGTACCAGACTTCAGAAATAAGATTGTTGATCAAATCAATCCAAACTTCTGAAACCCCAAATTTCCTAAGAACAGATGTGACAAAGACCCATGACATTGTATCATAAGCTTTTGTCATATCTAATTTGATAACAATATTTCCCCCAATATTTTTGTCAGAAATATTTTGAATTATTTCTTGCGCCAAAAGGACATTTTCAGTGATTAATCTATCTTTCACAAAACCCGTTTGATTTTCACAAATTAGTTTTGGAAGCAAAGGGTTTAGTCTTTTTGAGAGAATTTTCGAAATTGTTTGAAAAATTTGAGAGGTTGATAGGTCTGAATTCAAAGAAATTAGTCGGAACATCAATCTTTGGAATTAAAACAAGGCAAGTATGGGAATAGAGTTTAGTAAGTTTTTTACCATTGAAGAACTCCCTGACAAATGCAACAATATCATGCTTGATGATATCCCAGCAATGGTGAAAGAAAGTACCATTATACCCGTCAGGAACAGCAGTACTTTCAGCACTTAAACTGAAAATAGCATCCTTGATTTCACTTTCATTAGGAATTGCAGAAAGTATCAGGTTCTCTTCATCAGAGATGCAGTTAGGGATACATGCCAAGAGGTCGGGGTTGAGCGTTGGATTGGGAAGATTGAATAGGACTTAAAGTGTTTGACAGTCGCCTTAGCTTTACTGTTATCATTTTTAATCCATTTTCCCCTGTGATTTCTAATTCTGTGAAGTTGGAGTCTTCTTCGCTTTTCTCTGAGGAGGCTGTGGAAGTACTTTGAGTTACTATCTCCCTCCTCGAACAATTTGGTTTGAGTTTTCTATCTGAGTAAGGATTCCTGTTTGCTCAACCATTGAATGTATTCTGCATAAGCCTTATTAACCTTTGTTCTACTGATATTCATATTGGAGTTGGAGTCAATACCATCTAGGAGTTGAACCTCGGCTTCCCGTTTATTGACTTGATCATTGATGTTCCCTATTTCTTCTCTGGACCATTTACTTAGCCTGTTGCTAAGAATCTTCAATTTAGATTGAAGAATCCACATTACATTACCAGTAACATTCGACTCCCAAACCTCTTTGACAATGTTCAAGAACTCTTTTTGGTTGACCCAAAAATTCAAAAACTTGAAATAACTAACATGGTTGTGGTTGTTGTTGAAGCACTTCATGAGTAAAGGCCTGTGATCCGAACCCGTTCTCGCTAAGTGTTTAACTGAATTATTTTGAAATTGTTGAGCCTATAGGTCATTGATGAAAATTTTGTCTAACCTTTTTCATTCTCTTTTGCGAAGACTCCAATTATTACACCACGTGAACTTTGGGCCATAGAAACCTAGATCAGTAACCCCGCAAATCCATACAGTTAATGAATTCTGTGAGGGGTCCCCCCTAGTTTCTCACCAGGATCCATAATCACATTAAAGTCTCCCCCAATACACCATGGGCCATCAATGATATGACTACCCTCCACCAAGTTATCCCACAATTCTTTCCTCTCAGCTGCTGTGCACTTGGCATATATGGCAGTGATGTACATGTTATGTTGACAGTTGTTGACATCGAACTTAATGGTAATATGTTGATCGTCCTCAGCAATCGTCGTATGGGTACCATTGTTGTTGTTGTTGGTCCGAGCTGTTGAATAAGCCTTGCATTTGAAGATGTTCTTCTAAGGCTTTGAGAGACTGATCATTCTGACTTGAAGTTGAATTCTTGGTCCATTGTTTCCTGTGACTTTCCTGTGAGATAGCTTGTTTGAATACTACTTTACTTTTCTTTTTTGGCATTCTTTTAACTTTGTTATTATTTTTTTTCCTTTACCTTCTTTTCATCCAAGAGATCGCCTTTGTGAACAGGAATGGTATTAGCTTGGGGTTGAACTGCCCTAGTGACCTGGTGCTTTTCTTTACCATTATTGGTTTTTAGTTCCTTGAGTTTGATGTTGTGCTCCTTTCTATTTGACCTAGCTGTTTTAGCTTAATGTTGTTTATGTTCCTCCTCAATCGTGTTACCAGTGACCATTCCAGAAGTTTCAGCTATATATCTCGTTCCTTGATTTTCATTATCCGCTGCCCTGTTAGTTTCAGGATTGGTTTTCTTCTCCAAAAATCTGCAATTTATCATATTGTGTCCCAACTTTCTACAGTGTTTACAAAACTTTGGGACTCCTTCGTATTCCAGCTTTTGAATAAAACCATGTAGAGGCGAGTCTTCATCCTCTGATCCAACCCAAACAGAATCAATTTGTGGTTAAGGAGGTCAATTTCGACCCTAGCTTTAGCCATGCTTGGTCTTGTTTTACCACTAGTCGCTACGTCCAAATTCAGTGGGGTGCCAATTGAGCTTAGGATTTGTTTCACATAACGCCATGAGTGCATATTGTACGGGAGGCCAGGGAGGAGGACCCATACCGGAACAATAGGGTTGTCTTCCTCTGGCTTGAAGTCGGGGGACCATTTTTGAAGCCACATTTGTCTTCCTTCAATCTCTATTACTCTTCTGAACGATATCGATTTGAATTCCTCCTCAGTCGTGAAGTCAAGAAACACATTGAAATTATCAAAGACCCCAATTTTGACATTTTCTTTAAGAGAGAATTGTTCTCTAAAACTTGACCTTATCTTCTAATTTGAGGTCTGGTTTTCAAGAATCTGCCGACAATAGTATGTTTGCATTCTTCCGCCATAATGCCATAGTAATCCTTAGATTTGAAGATGATTGCCTGCATCCCATTGTGGGTGGTTTGTCGGGCTACCCTGATTCATGAGGGTGTCGTGCCGGTGCCCTAGACGAGCCAGCGATACCAGAAATTGCATTTGCATAGGAAGGTTTGGGGGGAATTCCTTCTCCTATCTTGTTCGCCACACCGGGGGGGGGGGGAATGGTGTTCCGAACGCGCCAAATCGGCACTGCCCGGAGGCTCCATTCGACAACGCGTGAATTTCAGACACTTATCTTGCCGTTGGAGACAGTACTGTACTAGAGAGAGAATTGTTTATGTCACATGCATGCAACATCATTGTATTTTGAGTTATTTCTATGTTTTTAGTTAGAACTATGACGCACTACCTAGTTTTGGGAATATGTTGTGATTATCGTCGTGTTGTCTTGTATCATCTTTATTCACCCATTTATATTAAAGTGTGCTCCATTAAACCTTGTCTTTATTGATGTAAAAATTGATAAGTGATCGGCTTACCTAGTTCTAGAGACTATGTGCAATTACGATCCCTATGGTGGGATTTGAATCGTGACAAGCTCATAACATATCCTCCAAGCTCTTAATTGTTCGTCTAGCCTATCTATCTGTCTGTGAATGGAAAGTTATGCATAAATTAACTCTAGTACCTAGACCTTCCTGAAAACTTTGCCAACACTAGAAGTGAATTTTGCACCACTGTCGAAATAATAAATATTGTTGATCAATGCAACCACATATTTTTCTTTTTATAAATAGTTGCATACTAAGAAGTTGTGTAAGTTCTCTTACTAGGTAAACACTAACCTAATTTTTTCAATCTATCAACAATGAACCAAATTGAGTCATTCTTCTTGAATGTTTTCGGTAGGCACCACGAAGTCTATATTTACTCTTTCCCTTTTCCACTCTAATATCTCTATTAGCTGGGCTAAACCGTTCAATATTTAATGCTCAACCTTTACTTGCTGACAATTAATGTAGCCACACAAAGTATGCAATATCTCTTTCATGTTATTCCACCACTAGATAACCCTCAAGTCATGATACATCTTACTAGAACCAGGGTATATTGTATATTTGGAAGCATATGATTTATTTATAATTGATCTTCGGAGATTCTCTAGGTCTGGAACGTGGAAGCGTTTCCAAACATTAATACATTACCCCAATCAAATGACGTCTGCCTTAATTTTGACAAGCCTACATCATGCAACTGTTTGGTTTTCACTTACACTATTAAGCTAGTCTTGGAAACCCAACTAGCGATCAAATTTTCACTATTTTCTTCTTTAAGATGAAACCCTTGATTAGCTATTTGTTGGGCATCTCTCACTATGGGATGTTCGACCACTGACAGTTTGTTCAAACTCCCTATGGATCTTTTGTAAAGAGCATCAGCAACTACATTAGCTTTGCCTAGATAGTAAAGGATCTTACAATCATAATCCTTGAACAACTGTAACCACCTTCTCTATCTCAAGTTCAGCTCCCTTTATCTAGAATGTGCTACAAGAGCTTATGGTCCGTATAAATATTGCATTGCACTCTACTGAAATAGTGACGCCATATCTTTAATGCAAAAATCATTATTGCCAATTCAAGGTCATGATTTGGATAATTCTTCTCGTGGTTCTTTAGCTGCTTAAAAGCATATGCGACAACCTTATCGTATTGCATAAGTACATACCCTAATCCCGCTCTAGAGGTGTCGCGCCCCCTTTTTCTATCGCACAGGTTAGGTACGGAGAGATCGGATTTATGACATTCTGGATAACTCCTTAAAGGAAGAGGTTTAAGGAAGAGTCGCCGCCTAACAATTTTTATGGTGCGTTAGGTCACCTAGAGTTGATAACTCATGAACTAGTTCGCGTTACCAGAGATAGGGTAAGGGCTTGAAATTATCCCAAGGGGAAGTTATTAAGCACCCCTCAAGATCCACAACTGTGGGTCCCAGCTAATTAGTTTTGTGAATTCGGACGATGAGCAAGTAACAAGTAAGGTTCACATATGAGGGGATTTAAAACAAGTATGAAAATCTTTAAAGGTTTTGAATAACATAAATATTTGAAAAGAATTTTCCTAGGTTTACAGTAATATGGATCACTTCAATGCAATACCCGGTACGTCACACCTCGAGGAGGCGGCTACACGTGGTATTAGCGCACCGGTCATCATATCTGCATTCTACCCTTCCCACCCCGTAAAGGTTATTTAAAGCGCACGTGTTGGTCACGAAAGCTTATTGCGTGCCATTACCCGTCCCATCCTATGAGTCCTGGAGGGTGTTTAGGACTACTAATCCTACAATGTGAGTGCTAGGCTGAAACCTTAGGTTTAAAGGACAAAATACTAAGCGACATTCATAACAAGTAAGACTTCGCATATGAAGGAACACATAGGGGCAAATAAAGGCTCATAGATCCCTCCACAGGTAGACATATAATTGGCACGTCTCAAACACACTTAAAGTCTCAATGATAGGAGTTTAAAACAGGAGTTTTGAGTAAAACAGTAAATCAAGAAGAATCTGATTTGGAAAACACTTAATGAAGGCAGAGGATTTAATTGAGATTGAGTGATTCAAAATAGCTGATTTTTAGAAATATAGCAATTAGAGGTAATGGTAAAATTTAGAAGTACAATGATTAAGGTTTTCAAGAAACATAGCAGAAAATCATTGGAGTCCATTTTTTTGAAGTAAAATAGTGATAAGTGACCAGAATACCGTCGCTAAAGGCAGCAGTAAACTTAGAAATAGGCAATGATTAAAAGCCTTCAGTGAACATATATTAAAGCATGAGTTTGAAATGATTTTAAAGGATAAATAAATAAATACAGTGGCTCAACATAGAGTAGTAGCTGTTAGTTTTTAAAGAACTGTAGCAAAAGTAGTAGTAAGATGGTATCAAAACATAGTGACTTGGAAGGACATACAAATAAGGAGTCGAAATGACACGATTTTGAACAGAATGAGGCATTTTGAAAACCCGGTAGTTTAAACATAATAGTACAAAATCAGTGAGCCCTAGAGGAAGCAAATATACAATTTTAAGACTGTTTTTTGAAAATAGATCTAAATGACTTCAGTGAGGTAAAATAAGAAGGCAAGC
The DNA here is from genome assembly GCA_005239495.1 of Nicotiana undulata. Classification (NCBI taxonomy): domain Eukaryota; kingdom Viridiplantae; phylum Streptophyta; class Magnoliopsida; order Solanales; family Solanaceae; genus Nicotiana; species Nicotiana undulata. The sequence continues at coordinate 22,188 of ML261686.1, forward strand.
ATCAAGAAGTAAAATGTTTAAGGGGACTGGTCTAGCTTAAACCTAATTAATTGATCTCAATATGCATTAGGCCTAAAGTTTGCCTAGGCGTCTACTATAATGCCTAATTATATCAAAGGGTGAACATGCATATTTAAGTCTGATTTTAAGGGGATATATACTTGCAGAAACGTTTCAAACAAATTAACCATATTTTACGGGATTATTAGATTAAGCAGGCTAGTTAAACATTTTAACAATTGCAACTCAAACGAGTGAAAGATCTTAAGCAGCAGGATATCTAATGCACGTAGGAGTTCTTAAAACATGGTTTCTAAGATGAAAATGCAGCGATGACTTTATGACAGTTGATGTTGCTTGTTTATTAACTGATCAGAATCATGAAATGAGCATAATAACATGCTAAAAGTGAAAGTCCTAAAACAAGATTTCTAATATGTGAAATGCATGTCCTATGGATGTTATCTAATGCACAAATAAGTAAGTAAGGTCCTATAAGCATGTTTTCTACCCATTACCTAAGCTAGGCATGCATAACCCCCATATTCACTATCCAGCCCCAATCATTCGTTTACAAATTATTACAAACCATAATAAATGAATTACAACAATGAAGAAAGGAAAATAAGAAGTTATTCTATAGGGAGCCTTCAATCAGGCCCAATCTTCCAAACGCGCCCCTTTCAAATCATAGCCTTACATCAACCTGGGTGCGGCAAAGCTCCCAAAGGCCTTTGTGAGGGCACTGGCCAATACCAGCTCCCAACAAGTGCCCATGGTTAAACAAGTGTAGTGTAGAGTATCCTTACCTCAGTGTATCAAGGTTCAGAGGGAACTCATGGTCCCTAAGTGATGCACACACTGAGGGGCATGGAACCTAAAGGTCTAGGAATCGTGTGAAGTGATAAAAGAGGTTAAGAAAGGGAATTTTGAAATCGCTTATAGGCTAATGGAAGAAATAAGTTTGAAATATGGAGTAACAGCACTAATCACAACTCAGTGGTGTTCCAAGCAAACAAACACAAACAGAAAAGAGATTCAGGGGATAAGCAATAGGGCAGTGTATACTTAGTTTAAAAAAATCACAGGTTCACCACATAGATTAGGGGGGTAACATGAGATTGGTTTTGAGTAAAGGAAGCAACAACAACTAGTCATAAAACAATCACAAGCAAGGACAGGGGTTGGGGACTAGTGAAGGTGGCAGTAGATAATCAATTTTAGTTACAAGTTCATCACATATTAGGGATACCCTCATGGAAATAACAAACATTATACAACTACTAAAGGAATCACAGAAGAGAGTTTAGACAGATGAAAAAGAAGACACACAAATATGCTAGACATGAATAGAGAAAAGAGACAGTAACCACATAGTCAAATGATCCCCTAGGCCCTAATGAACCACAGAGAATAGAGCAGGAGTTTGTGTTAAGCTAGAAGAAGAAGAGAGATCATAAAAAGATTTAGGCATGCTAGTTGCAGGGTAAGCAATAAAACCACAAATAGAAGCACAAAAGAAACAGTAAGAACCTTAAACAAAATTGAAGCATGTTGTTTAGAGTACAGTAATATTAACTAGGACATACCAGTGATGCAAGTAAAGAGCAGCAGAAGAGAATAGCAAATAGCATAGTATTAGCCTTGGCTTAGCAGCCGGCTAATAGTAAGCAGCAAAGAGTAACAATATAGACAAGAGGGAAAGCCAAGAGAAGCAGAACACAAGAGAGTAGTATAGAGAGAATTGAGCAATGTTCGACTCTCCATACTAATGAAAGAGTAGGAGTATTTATAGCTTTGAAAACATGCATAAAATATGGTAGCAAGTAAAAGTTTAGCATAAATATGCAAATAATACCAAATCAGAATCAATTAGAACTCGGACTCCCTTTAATTAGGGAGTCACAACTCAAACGGACACAATCAGTACTAAATAAGGAAAGGAATCACTGTGAAAGTGATTTTTACCATGACAGGGGTAGAAAGTACAGATCATGCAATTAAGTCTAAGTACATAAACACACATTTAAGGAAAGTCTGCATTGAATGATTGACAACATATTTGTGCACATAAAATAGGGCAGAGTACCATTTTAATTCTGAAAATTGGTTCAATGAGATACGCATGAGATTGAAAATTACAGAGAATCAGTAATAAATATAGGAAGTATCACATAATTAAGGAAGCAATTCAAAATCAGCAAGGAGCTCTACAAAAAATCATAGACTTAGGGCATATATCACAGGTTTAACGGGTAATTACACAAAATCAGTATAACTAATCATGTGAACAATCAATAACAGGTAGTCAGACTTGATAAATAACATTTATTGAGCGAAATCAGTCAAAACCCTAAGAATAATTTAGAGCAGAAAGCACAAAGCACATAGACAACACATGAAACGTTCATGAGAGACAGGCGACATATCGAGAAAGTAAACATATACATTGAAGAGCAAATCAGAAATTAGGGTTTCGACTAAAGGCTTTAGGGTTTCAGCAAAGAATCAAACAAAGTAAAAACCTCGAATAAACAGGCGAACATAAGAGGAATCGTGAAATAAAACTGAGAAATCAGAAGTTAAATCGTTTAAAAGGGGGTTCTAAGAACCCTAGTTCTTAAAAAGCAAAAGTCGTTCGAAGAGTATCAGGTTTTTAAGAAACAATAAGTGAGAATCATCGAGGTAAACATAGGTCTGTAGCAGATCTTAAAAGAAGTTGAAAGGTCGGGTATTAGGGTTTCAGAGATAGAACTCATAGATAGTCGAAGAAAACCTGTCGTAATACTCAGAGGTGGTGGTAGCCAAAGCACCACCGAGTTGAATCTCACCGGAGAAGGCCGGAAACGTCCAGGCAGGAGCCTCTATGGCCATTTTGGCATGGTGGAAGCTTTCAAAGGGTCTCAGAGATGAAGTAGCAGGGAAGATGGCTTCATGGTGGCCCGGTGGTTGAAGGGATGAGCCTGGGAGTGGCCGGAGATAAAGGCCATCAGAGAAGATGAAGAGCCCAGAAGGCTCTAGAGAGAACTGGGAGCGGAGGGGTGGAGAAGAGAGAGAGGGAGTGAGATGGGAAATGAGAGACGGGGAGGGGGGTATGTTAGATTAGTTATGGTAACAAATAATCTGGGCTGTTGATCTCGTTTGATCAATGGCTCAGATTGAGTGGGGATTGGGCCGGGTAAAGAAAAGGTTGGGCTGGGTCGTTAGTTGGGTCAATGGGTTGGGTAATTGGGCTAGCCAAATGTGGCTAAATGTTAAATAGGAAGAGGCTAGTTGTGAAATACCCAATTTAATAGGATAATTTATTAATTAAAATAGCTAATAATTGTATAAAATGAAATTAAGTTAAAAATAAGTATAATTATAGTAATTAGACAATATTAAAAATATAAAAGACATGAGTTCGGATTTTTAAAGGTATAAAATGACTAATTAGGCTATAAATGCAAAACAATTGTAATTGCCATTAAATAGTACTCAATTAGTCAATTTATAAAATAATTGAATTTTTATAAATAAAAAGTGACAGATAATGACATATTAAATTGGAAAATGTTTTAAGATTATTTGGGGCACAATTTATGAATTATTTAAATATAAAATATTAAATAAATAGGGAAATAATTTAGATAAAAATATGAAAAATTAGAAAAATATTCACTATTGCAAAGAGTGATTGTGGAAGCTTATATACAGGTTTGAAAACATTTTGAGGAAAAATTGGGTATCAACAGCTGCCCCTCTTTACCCGGGAAGGATGAAAGTGTTGTCGGGTAAAGATATGATGGCAAATTTTGACCGAGATGAAAATGCGGGATAGAATTTGGTCGCACCCTTGTTTCTGAGCTGCCTACATATCCCTGGTTTTACAGGAATCAGGCCGTATGTAGTTCCGGGATCATCGACGAAATATACTGATAATGTTTCACAAGAACGAACGCAAGGTTCATGGTAGGGTAAGAGTATGAAGATCTTACAGGGTTGTGTCGAAGAACTGGAGCGGTCCGCTCCTGCCTGGTTGGTTGTTCCAGCCGGGTTACCTGCAAATAAAGAACAAGTGTATATTGTGCATAACATAAACATGATGCAAATTCCTGTCAGACTATGAATGATGTCTTTGGACCATTAAGATGAGGTCCTTAGACCATGATGTCTGGGCCATGAGTCGCTTGGTGCGGGATTCGCAGGCTATGAAATGTCGTTCTCGGGCCATGAGGATAGTGCCTTCGAACCATGATGCCTTTGAATAATGATATGCAAGTTGAATATTAGAGATCTGCAGGCTATGAAATGATGTTCTCAGGCCATGAGGATGGTGCCTCTGAACGATGACGCCTTTGGACAAGTTGGCGATATTTCAGCCCATGAAGAATGTAGTAGTATGATGTTGACAAGACAAAGCTTAGTCTTGCGATTTGCGAAAAGAAAGAGGGCATGGATTAGCCCGAAAGAAAGCGTAAATAAATATCGTAATGAAAGGTGACGGCTTTGAAAAGGTAGAAAGGAGCTCAGTGTAGTGTAATAAGATGCGGTGAGAGGTAGCGTGGAACCTCGGAAGGCAGAATGATAGCCTTATGCAAGAAGTAAATGCAGATGGAGGTAGAGCTTAACCTCGGAAGGCAGAAGTTAGCCTTATGCAAGAAGTAAATGCAGATGGAGGTAGAGCTTAACCTCATGCAAGATGGAGACAGAGCTTAGTCTCGGAAGGCAGAAAAGTAGCCTTATGCAAAGATGCGAATGCAGATGGAGGTAGAGCTTAACCTCATGCAAGATGGAGACAGAGCTTAGTCTCGAGAGGCAGAAAGTTAGCCTTATGCAATGTGAGAAAAATGTAGAGAGACAATACTTAGTCTCGGAAGACAGAAAGTAGCCTTATGCAATGTGAGAAAAATGCAGAGAGACAATGCTTAGTCTCGGAAGGCAGAAAGTAGCCTTATGCAATGTGAGAAAAATGCAGAGAGACAATGCTTAGTCTCGGAAGGCAGAAAGTAGCCTTATGCAAATGCGAATGCGGATGGAGACAGAGCTTAGTCTCGAGAGGCATAAAGGTTGCCTCATGCAATGCAGAAAATAAAGTGATAGTAAGAGTTCTTAACTGATGATAAAGTGCGATGATACGACTGTTGTGAATGAAATATCATTTCCAATGATGCTAGTAGTAAGCATTGGCATGTGCAATGAATTCGAGAGTGTATCCTTGAGACGCATGCATCTTGTGGGGGTATTGGGATGTCTTGGGCTTTCGCCGTATTTGTGCCTGCATCCAAAGAAAAATCATGAGTTCTGTAGAGGGAAGGGTTAGTTCGTATCCCTACTGGCTCGGATCGGCCTATCTGCTTGATGATGATGACTTCGTTCGTACCACAGGGGTAGCGTTGCTAAAACAAACTATTTTTGAGAAATAAATATGCATGGTTTTATAAAATATGATATAACATATAGAGAAGAATAGTTTTCTTTGGATGAACCGACGACCATGACGCGGTTCAAGATATTGCAACCTCTCTTGCTGTGGAGATTTGAGGGTCCTCCTCAACATTTTTCCCCAGTTTGATGGGTGAAGGCTTCTGGCTGTTACTGGTGCGGTGCTTGGCTGAACTTGCTTCGGAATTTTGAGGTCCCTCCTCAAAATTCTGCCCCAGTTTCCATTCGTGAGGGAAATGAAAAAATTTATTAGAATATGACCGAACCCACGGGGCTGCCTACGTATCCCCTCTTAAATGGGAATCAGGTCAAGCGTAGTTCAGTTTACAACATTTGATAGAAGCATAACAATTACACATAGTAGCGCTTGACTGCATCTGAATTGATTGGTTTAGGCCAAGTTTCTCCATCCATTTCTGCCAGTATGAGTGCTCCTCCTGTTAGCACTCGGTGAACCATGTACGGGCCTTGCCAATTGGGAGAGAATTTCCCTTTTGCTTCGTCTTGATGAGGAAAGATTTTCTTTAACACCAGCTGCCCCGGTGTGAATCGTCTTGGTTTGACTTTCTTATAAAGGCTTGGATCATTCTATTCTGATATAGCTGACCATGACAAACTACGTTCATTCTCTCTCCGTCTATGAGGACCAATTGCTCATAGCGGCCTCTTACCCATTCGGCGTCGCTGAGCTTGGCTTCTTGTATGATTGTCAGGGATGGAATTTCAACTTCAGCAGGAATGACGGCTTCAGTACCGTATACCAACATGTAAGGAGTTGCCCCAGTTGATGTGTGAACCGTGGTGCGATACCCCAGTAAGGCGAATGATAACTTCTCAGTCCATTGCTTGTGCTTTTCTATCATCTTTCTCAGTATCTTCTTGATGTTCTTGTTGGCAGCCTCACCGGCTCCGTTCATTTGAGGTCTGTATGCTGTAGAATTCTTGTGCTGGATCTTGAAGGTTTCACATATTACTCTCATCAAATCACTATTGAGATTGGAACCATTATCGGTGATGATTGACTCTGGAACTCCAAACCGACAAACAATGCGATCGCGGACAAAGTCGGCCACGACCGTCTTAGTGACTGCTTTGTAAGATGCTGCTTCGACCCATTTGGTGAAATAGTCAATGGCAACTAGAATGAACCTGTGTCCGTTGGAGGCGGCAGGCTCGATTGGTCCAATAATATCCATGCCCCAAGCGGCGAACGGCTAGGGTGAGCTTGTTGCATTAAGCTCACTGGGAGGTACCTTTATCATATCCCCATGTATTTGACATCGATGGAATTTGCGTACTTACTGGATGCAATCTGTTTCCATGGTCATCCAGAAATAACCAGCCCGAAGTATCTTCTTTGCTAGAACAAACCCGTTCATATGAGGACCGCACGTACCAGCATGTATTTCCTCCAACAGCATCGTTGCTTCCTTTGACTTGACACATCTTAGCAAACCCAAATCGGGAGTCCTCCTATATAGGATTCCTCCGCTGTGAAAGAAGTTGTTTGATAATCTTTGTAGAGTGCGCTTTTGAGTGGCGTTTGCAAGCTCTGGGTACTCTCCCTCTGCCAAGTACTTCTTAATATCATGAAACCAAGGCTTTCCATCTGCTTCTTCTTCAACATGGGCACAGTAAGATGGCTGAGTATGAATCCCCGCCAGGATAGGATCAATGAAATTCTTATCTGGATGCTGGATCACGGATGACAAGGTGGCCAGTGCATCGGCGAACTCATTCTGGATTCTAGGAACGTCCCGAAATTCAATCTTCGTGAACCTTCTTCTCACTTCATGCACACGATGTTGGTATTGCATTATTTTGGAATTCTTGGTCGCCCATTCTCCTTGAACTTGGTGTATCAATAAGTCGGAATCACCGATCACTAATAATTCCTGAACATTCATGTCAATGGCCAAGTTGAGCCCAAGGATGCAGGCCTCATATTCAGCCATGTTGTTGGTGCAGGGGAACCTGAGTTTGGCGGATACTGGATAATGCTGACCAGTTTCTGAAATTAAGACTGCTCCAATACCCACGCCTTTGAAGTTTGCGGCCCCATCAAAGAACATTCTCCAACCGTCATAGGATTCTGCAATGTCCTCTCCTACGAATGATACTTCCTCATCAGGGAAATACATTTTTAAGAGTTCGTATTCTCCGTCCACAAGATTCTCAGCAAGATGATTGGTTAATGCTTGTCCCTTGACTGCCTTCTGAGTTACGTAAATGATGTCGAACTCACTTAACAGGATCTTCCATTTAGCAAGCTTTCCAGTAGGCATAGGTTTCTGAAAGATGTACTTGAGCGGATCCATCCTCGATATGAGGTACGTTGTCTAGGCACAGAAATAATGCCTCAGCTTCTGTGCGACCCAAGTCAAAGCACAATAGGTGCGTTCTAATAGATCTCATGAATTGTGAAGGATTAGAATACCCATATAAGTATACTCAGAAGGGAGCCAAGTTTTAATGGACCGATGCTTGCGAACGGAGTTCCTAGGCATTGAAGGACAGATTAATTTCAGCACCGGTTCTACCGCTCCTAGAAGGGACCATTGGTTATGTTATCTATTGTGACGCTTCATGCGTTGGATTGGGTCGTGTGTTGATGCAACATGGTAAGGTTGTAGCTTATGCTTATAGACAACTAAGAACGCACGAGAAGAACTACGCGACCCACGATTTAGAGTTAGCCCTGGTGGGTCATGCACTAAAGACGTGGAGGCACTGCTTGTATGGAATTCATGTTGATATCTATGCGGATTATAAGAGTCTCCAGTATATCTTCAAAAAAAAATTGCATTTACGTCAAAGAAGATGGTTGGAGCTACTTAAAGATTATGACATTGATATTTTATACCATCCGGGGAAGGCGAACGTAGTAACTGACGCCCTCAGCCGTAGATCTATGGGTAGCCTGTCATATTTACAGCCAGAAAAGAGTGAAATAGCCCATGAGTTTCATCAGCTAGCTAGTCTTGTAGTTCGGTTACTGGACTCAGGTGATATTGGAATCACTATTCAGGATACAGCAACATCCTCTTTAGTAACTGAAGTAAAGGAACGCCAGTACGAGGATCCTGTGCTAGTTCATTATAGGGATACCACTCTTCAGAAGGAGAAGACACCATTTGAAATTACAAAAGATGGAGTCCTCAGATATCAAGGGCGATTATGTGTGCCTAATATTGCAGGGCTGCGTCGGCAAGTTATGGGAGAAACTCACTATTCCTGTTATTCTATCCATCCAGGAGAGACAAAGATGTATCATGATATCAGGGAAGTATATTGGTGGGACGGAATGAAAAAGGATATAGCAGAATTTGTTGCTCAGTGTCCTAACTGTCAGCAGGTTAAGATTGAGCATCAAAAACCCGGTGGGTTATTACAGGCTATGGAGATTTCGACTTGGAAATGGGAAATAGTCAATATGGATTTCATCGTAGGCTTACCTCGTACCCAGCGTAAGTTCAATTCGATATGGGTGATTGTTGATAGGCTTACAAAGTCAGCCCATTTTCTGCCCGTTAGAACTACATATTCCTCTGAGGATTTTGCAAGGCTTTATATTAAGGAGATAGTACGACTCCATGGTGTCCTTGTATCTATTATCTCAGATAGAGGAGCTCAATTTACAGCTAACTTCTGGAGGTACTTTCTTCCGCTGATTGATAGAAATGCCGGCTGGAAAAGGATTGGGGACTCAAGTAAGTCTTAGTACAATATTTCATCCCCAGATAGACGGAAAGGCTGAGCATACTATTCAAACACTGGAGGATATGTTACGAGCTTGTGTGATAGACTTCAAAGGTAGCTGGGCTGACCATCTGCCGCTTATTGAGTTCGCATATAATAATAGTTACCATTCCAGTATTCAGATGGCTCCATACGAAGCTATTTACGGACGGAAGTGTAGGTCGCCTATAGGGTGGTTCGATGTTGGAGAATCTGGATTACATGGGCCACACCCATTTCAGCAAGCCATAGAAAATGAGAAGCTTATCCGGGATCGACTATTGACAACTTGGAGTCATCAGAAGTCATATTCTGACGTGCGGTGACGAGATTTAGAGTTCGGGGTTGATGACTAGGTATTCTTAAAGGGGTCACCTATGAAGGGTGTAATGAGGTTTGGAAAGAAAGGCAAACTTAGCCCACGATATATTGGGCCTTATAGGATCAATCGGAAAGTGGCCCAAGTAGCTTATGAGTTAGAATTGCCCTCAGAATTGGAGATTGTCCATCCGGTTTTTCACGTATCTATGTTACGGAAATACATTGGCGATCCTACCCGAGTGGTGCCCACAGATGATGTACAGATTACAAGGGACTTATCATACGAGGAAATTCCGGTTGCCATCCTAAACCGACAAATCCGTAAGCTACGGAATAAGGAGGTAGCCTCCGTGAAAGTACTTTGGAGGAACAATAATGTGGAAAAAAGAATGACTTGGGAGGCCGAGGAAGACATGAAGTCTAGATATCCCTACTTATTTCCTCCTCCAGAGAAGGGTCCGACTGAGATGTCATAACCATAAGGTACATGTATAAATTCTTGTGTTGGTTATTGTTGTTGGTCGTGTGAGGCCATGATCGTTATTCATAATTGTGGTCCTGTGGAATTGGTAGTAGTGTTGTTACAAGGGCAACCCTGCCAAAGTTATATAGATCACGGGGAGTTGAACATTCGAGGACAAATGTTTCTAAGGGGGGAAGAATGTTACACCTCGCGTTTTCGTACGTTAAAAGCTTCGTCTTCAGTTAATTGACGTAGACTTGGGGATGAGATCATCTTGGCGTTAACGTACTTATGCTATTTATAACAAGCGATAAATAAGTGTTATGAAGGATAAAGGGGTACACGAATTAAAGAAAACGAGTTTCGTTGAAAGTGGACAATTTGGGATAAAGTACGGGTCGAGCGATACTACCCGATGATATATATAATGTATAAAGTATATATGAAGTATATTAAAAATAAGTAGAACTTTAAGTAATTTGAGACAATTTTTAAATTATGCGGGTAATTGATTAATTATGCGGGTAACAGAACATTACCCAGTTAACTAATAAGTGGATAAAATTTTATTAATTATACTCCAAAGAAAAGTGGCAACACTAGCTAACCACATGAAGTGACTAAGTAATTAAACATCCTAGGTGCCGATCTATGATGTAATTGAATTAAACAACTAAAAGAGTGATTATCCAAAACAAGACATGTACAAATCTTGATATATTTCAATATGGAACAAAAAACTAGAACACATTAACGTTACTCATTCTAAAGGAAAGCAAAATAGCTTACTTTCTTAGTTTGAAAGGTTAGAATCTAATTTTAATAAAAGGAAAACGTTAGAAGAACAGAAGCTCCAACGTCCAGGGACTTCAACGCCAAAAACAGAAGCTGATTTCGTACACCAGTTTTAAAACGCAGAAGCTTAATCCGATTTTTGGGTTCTAAGTTCAATCTACGAAGGTTTCCAACGGAATAGTATACGGAGTTTTTCCTACTCCAGGTATGTTAAGGCCATCCCTTCTTTCTTTTGGCATGGTCCAAATTATACTGAAGAAACGAGCAAACACAAGTTTCCATAAATTACTCTATTCATAGGAATACTAGGGGTGTCTATATTCTTGGTTCCCCATGTGAATTATTATTATCTTCTGTTCATGGGTCCTAGAAAAATACGTATTTGATAATATTTATCCGAAAGGCATATTGATTTTTGTGGCATTATGAGAAAATTTATTAACGTATTTCTTATGCATTTCATGCATTTATACATGTACATTGACCCATGACTCAGACGACGTTATATACGCGTATATATGTATGTATATATATGTATATGGGATATGGGAAAGGTTATGGCATTATATATGCACCACCACCTGATCAGCTGGTATACGTTGATGATATGTCCACAGCGGCCGAGATGATATGATGAGATTCCCTCAGAGGCTTGAAGATGTTATGTACATACAGACCTATGCATTACATGACATTTATATGCACGTGCATGACATTATAAATGTTTCAGGACTTGTAAAGTTATTCAGATTTACAGATATGTTTCTTTATTCCATATTTCATATATGTCTCTTATCTACTGATTTTCATGCCTTACATACTTAGTACATTATTCGTACTGACGCGCTATTTCCCGGGGCCTGTGTTTCATGCCTGCAGGTGCAGGTAGGTTAACTGACGGTCCCCTTTCTTAGGATCCCTGATCAGCGAGAGTTGGCGTGCTCCACTTAATCTGGAGCTGCTTTTGATTTTGGTACGATACATTTGTATATATATATATATATATATATATATATATATATATATATATATATATATATATGGGTATGATGTGGCTCAGTCCCGTATTTGTACAGTTATGTTTCTATTAGAGGTCTGTAGACAGTATGTCTAGTTGGATAGTATGTGGCCTTGCCGGCTTCCAAATTTGAGATGTATAGTTGTCTATAGCAGCCTCGTCAGCTCGTCCTACATATGTTGTACGTATATGTATGTATGCCTTTTTTGCAGTTTTCCTTCATGTACATTATTCTCATAATTCAGCAGATGTTATTCAGGTTCATATCTTAGACGCATGTTTAGGGGTGTTTGACAGGTAGGACTCAGGCACCCGTCGTGGCCCATCGGTTTTGGTCGTAATAGGATATTATTAGATTTGTAGCTCGGTGTCTCAACTGTCGGTAGGTCAAGTATGAGCACTAGAGACCAGGTGGATTGCATCAAAGGTTGGATATTCCGGAATGGACGTGGGAGCGAATCACCATGGACTTTGTAGTTGGGATCCCACAGACTTCGAGGAAGTTTGATGCTATTTGGGTTATTCTGGATCGGCTAACCAAGTCCGCACACTTCATTCATGTTGGTAATACTTATACTTTAGAGCGGTTAACTGAGATTTATATTCGGGAGATTGTTTGGCTGCATGGTGTTCCAGTTTCCATCATTTCAGATAGAGGTACTCAGTTCCCATCGTAGTTTTGGAGGGCCGTGCAGAGAGAGTTGGGTAATCAGGTTGAGCTGAGCATAACTTTTCACCCTCAAACGGACGGGAAGTCCTAGCATACTATTCAGATATTTGAGGACATGTTGCACACTTGTGTTAGTGATTTGGGGGTTCATGGAACTAGTTCCTACTGATAAGAGGCTAAATTCACGTAGTTAGTGTATATTTATTCTCCAACTTAATGATGTTTCACAGTCTTAGGAATGTGAAATGATGTTAAAATAGCTCTAATTGTTGATTTTATGTTTCGCATGAGCAAAATGTGCTTATAAGGACCTAGGACGCTGTTTTGATCCAAATTGAAGGAGAAAGGCCTATTGGAATATTTAACGTGTGCAAGAAGGAAGAAATTCGTTGGGACCGAGTATAAGTCCACTAGCGCAGCCTTAGCGCGCTCACTAGCGCGGCCGCGCTAGTCCAGTTGCAAGGGACAAAACAAAACCCCATTAGCGCGGGCTTAGCGCGACCGCGCTACCCCAGTGATCCTAGACAGAATGAAAGTCGATTAGCGCACCCAGTAGCGCGTTGACTAGTGCGGGCGCGCTAGTCCCAGTCGTACGAGTTATTTCCTAGGGGTAAATTTGGAAGTTTGGGGCCATTCCACATAAACTATATAAAGTTCAACTCTCCCAAAAGAGAACATTATCAAGGTTTAGAGTCTTGTTCAAGAAAAGCAAAGGCAAGAGGCAAGGAGAGCAATTGGGCATCAAATCTCATCTCTCTTCCTTGTGATTTTACCATTGTTGATGAATTCTTTTGTTATTATTTTTCAGTACAATTATGAGTAGCTAACTTTTTTAGTCTAAGGTTTTGGTGAAACCCGTTTAGGATGAACATCTTTTTATATTAATAAAGTTTGCTTGGTTTTTATCTCTATTTGTTCAACTACGTTCTTGTTGTAGTTGATTGAAGGGCCCTCAATTAGCTGTGCCTATTTAGTGTGTATCTGCTTGAGAGAGTGCATATTTAGGTAGTTTTTGAACAACACCACTCCCAAAGTATAGGAGGGATCCATAACCGAGGGTTTAAAGGTTGGGTTAGAAATAACGATACCTTGGGTGCAATCTAAAATGGGCTATAATAAAAGCAGTTGGCGTAGCTCGAGAGAGTACGTCTAGTAAATTGTCGTAAATGCTCGAGAGAGATTTACGGTAACAAGATTGCTCATTATTGATAGTGATAATTTGTCCAAACTATATGAAATATACAAGAAGGTATTCCATCAACGGGGGAAACCATAACCTTAGATCCTTATCGCATTTGTTTACACCTCAGTATTAGTTATCTTTTAGTTTACTTAATTTCATTAAGTTGTAGTTAGTAAAATTACCAGAAATTGATGTTCATAACTTTTTGGAAATTGATTACTGAGAATCGAGTGAGTCTAAAGACAATAATTGATAGGTTAATTCCCTGTGGATATCGACTCTGGGCAAAATACTCAGATTATATTTGAACCGCCCGCTTAGTCTTTTTATAAGACATAGTTGAGCGTGATCAAATTTTGGCACCATTTTCGGGGATTTAACGGTGTTGTCAATTAGAGTTGAAAGAAATACAAAATTCTTAAGTGTAGTCAATTTTCTTCACTTGCAATCTATACATTGGAATTTTAACGTTTGCTGACTTGGTTGTACAGGTGAATGCCTAGAAAACCATCGAGAACTGGTGAAGTATTTGAAGACTTACCAGACCCCGAGAAAGTTTTCAAGGCCTTGAACAGGGCCAACCGGAAAAGCAAGGAACAACCATCAATTGAAAAAATTGAAACTGACATGGCAGATCTAAACAACAGTAACAATGGGGAAGACGTGGTAGACCCATTTGTGCATGTTGTGGAGCCTATTGTACCAGAGGCTCCTCTATATGACTGGGCAAAACCCACGACGGAAAATTTGGCCACTGCGCTAGTAGTCCCTCAGATACATGCTGAGTCCTTCCAAATCACAAATAATATGCTGCACTTATTGCAGAATAAGGGACTATTTTTGGGGTCATACATTGAGGATCCCCAACAGCATTTGAAGAATTTCTTGTCGATTTGCAAAACTCATAGGCCGCCAAACATCACTCTGGAAGCAATAAGACTGTTGTTGTTTCCATTCTCAGTGACCGAAGTAGCCCAAACTTGGCTAAACTCGCTCCCCATCAAATCCATTACTACATAGGAGGAATTGGTTAAGCAGTTCATGAACAAGTTCCATCCACCAAACAAACAGCTCAACAAATTGATGAAATCTTGAACTTCAGGCAGAAGCCAACGGAGACACTACAAGAAACATGGGAACGGTTTAAGGGGATGTTGGTTATCTGTACACACCACGGTATTCCAGAGCAGATGTTGGGACAACGATTCTATATGGGTCTTGCAGATAGTGTAAAGGCCAATGTTAATGCTTCAGCTGGTGGAGCATTCCAGAGCAAAATATGGAGAGAGAGTCAGATCTTACTTGATAAAATGGCACAGAATTCGGGGTGGACAACCAGAAATGCACCCATCACCCTAGTGGTTCACTCAGTGCCATTAGATCCATCCAACACACTTGCTGAAAACATGGCCACTTTGATGATACAGATGAGTATACTCACTAAAAGGGTGGAAAAGTCAGGGCAGAAGCAGCAGATACATATTGTAGATACTACCAATAGGGGCCAATGCACATCTTGCATTAGCCAGCCACTTGGTAATCAGTGGAATGATGAAGGTGATCACCATCACTACCCTTAAAATATGAATTATGTGTCAAATTATGGGGGTCAGAGACGGGGTGGACAGATTGGGGGCAGCAAAAATCAGTCGTACAGGCCATCTCAACCGCAACACAACAATGGAAACATGGGAGCCATGCGACCTCACGGTAATATGACGCCTTAACAAAGGCCACATGGGTATAATAAATCAGAATAAGCAACAAATGTATCACCCCCCTCGGCAACAACATGGTGGGAGACAAGAAGATGGGTTCTCCAGGCTTGAATCAATGTTGCAACAGGTTATTGGGTCAACTGCAAAAATAAGTGAGATGCACATGAATCAGCTATAAAAAATATTGAAGTGCAAATGGGCCAGATCTCAATGCCTTTGAATAATCGTCCTCTTGGGACTTTGCCTGCAGACACTCAGGTAAATCCTAAGGATCAGGGTCCAAAGCAACTGATGGTAGTGAGTCTATGCAATGGTAGGGACTTAGACTTGGAGCAAGCTAGAGCTCGAGAAAGAAGACAGGCTGAGACACTGGTACCAGTGCTGATTGAAATTGATGAATCAACTAACCTGACTGAGGTGACAGTGCAGCAGACTGAAGGAGAACCCAGAGCGTAGAATGAGGTTGAGAGAGAAGTTGAAAGGGCACATGAACCAATAATTGAGGTGATGGCTGACAAAGAACAATCCCAAATCAGTTGGAAGAAGAGACCTCCAGCACCATTCCCACAGAGGCTGGACAAATACCAGAAAGATGAACATTATAAAAAGTTCTTGGACATGTTGAAACAGATACATGTAAACATTTCTTTGATTGATGCTCTGAAGGAGATGCCTGGGTATGCTAAAATGATGAAGGACTTGATGTCCCGGAAATTCAACTTCCAAGACCTGGCCACTGTGACGTTTACTCAGACCTGCAGTGTTGTAGTGACCCGACCAATTGCTGAGAAGCTGTCTGATCTAGGGAGTTTCACAATTCCATGCACCATTGGTAATTTTGCCTTTGCCAAGGCAATTTGTGATTTAGGGGCCAACATTAATCTTATTCCCCAGGCCATCTACAAGAGGTTGGGGATTAGTAGAGCTAGACCGACCTCCATGATGTTACAGTTGGCAGACAGGACGTTAAAAAGACCGTCAGACATTCTTGATGATGTATTGGTGCAGGTGGGGAAGTTTGTTTTCCCTGTAGATTTGTGATACTGGAATGCACAGTGGATGAGGAGATTCCCATAATTTTGGGAAGTCCATTCTTGTCCACAGGACGAGCCCTCGTTGATTGTGAAACTGGGGAGCTCAAGATGAGGCTGGACGACGAAGAAATCACATTCAATGTGCAGAAATCCATGAGGCGGCCAAGTGAATTCGCCAAATATTCTCTTATTGATGTTGTGTACGTTATAGTGGAGGAAGATGATGAGTCCTTAACTATTGAGAACCCCTTTGCTGCATGTTTGATGAATTTGGGTGAGGCAAATAGGGAAGAATTCGCAGAATGGGTGTTAGCACTTGAAGGAAAAGGGGTCTAGCCGAGGGCACTCGATTTTGAGCCCTTACACTTAGAAAAGAGAGAGACTCTGCCAGCCAAGCCATCTGTTGAAGAGCCACTCAAGCTGGAGTTGAAGCCACTGCCAGCCCATCTCAGGTACGCATTTCTTGGACCTAATTCTACTTTACTTATTATTATCTCATCCAGTTTGTTAGATGTGCAGGCAAAATAGCTCTTACAGGTACTCACTAAGTGCAAAACTGTCATCGGGTGGACCATGGCAGACATAAATGGGATCAGCCCGACATACTATATGCACAAAATTAGAGTGGAAGATGGGCACAAACCTTCCAGGGAACACCAAGGGCGGCTGAACCCAAACATGAAGGAAGTGGTGAAGAAGGAAATCATCAAGTGGTTAGATGCGTGAATCATTTTCCCCATCTCTGACAGCAACTGGGTTAGCCCGGTGTAATGTGTTCCAAAAAAGGGTGGCATGACGGTTGTGAAAAATGACAATAATGAGCTGATATCTACAAGAATCGTCACGGGCTGGAGAACTTGCATAGACTACAAAAAGTTAAATCTTGCCACCCGGAAAGATCGCTTCCCACTTCCCTTCATCGATCAAATACTCGACAGACTAGCAGGGAGGTCTCACTTTTGTTTCCTGGATGGGTACTCAGGGTACAACCAAATTTCCCCCAGAAGACAGGGAAAAGACCTTCTTAACATGTCCCTATGGGATATTTGCCTTCGGAAGGATGCCCTTTGGCTTGTGCAATGCACCCGCCAAATTTCAAAGGGCATGATGGCCATATTCAGTGACATGGTGGAAGATATCATGGAGGTGTTCATGGATGATTTCTCAGTGGTGGGAAATTCATTTGATGAATGCCTAGCAAATCTAACCCGAGTACTGAAGCGGTGTATTGAGACGAACCTTGTGCTTAACTGGGAGAAGTGCCATTTCATGGTACAAGAGGGGATAGTCTTGGAGCACTTGGTTTCGATCAAAGGAATTGAGGTGGATCGTGAAAAAGTATATGTGATTGCAAAGCTTCCATCACCCATATCGGTTAAAGCGATAAGGAGCTTCCTTGGGCATGCCGGGTTCTACCGACGATTTCATCAGAGACTTCTCCAAAATAGCTATCCCTCTATGTAAGTTGCTTGAAAAAGATAACCCTTTGTGTTTTCTAATGACTGCAGGGTGGCTTTTGAGGAGTTGAAAAAGAGGTTAGTTACGGCCCCGATCATTGTTGCCCCCGACTGGGAGCAACCATTCGAGATCATGTGTGATGCTAGTGACTACGCAGTGGGGGCCGTGCTAGGTCAGCGAAATGAAAAGATAATGAACCCGATCTACTACGCGAGTAGGACATTGAGTGGAGCTCAGCTAAACTATACGGTGACCGAAAAAGAGATGCTGGCAGTAGTGTTCGCCTTTGACAAGTTCAGGTCATACCTGATCGTCTCGAAGGTGATTGTTTCCACTGATCATGTTTCCCTCAGGTATTTGATTGAGAAGAAAGAATCCAAGCCACGCCTAATTCGTTGGGTGATTCTATTACACGAATTTGATCTAGAGATTCGTGACCGCAAGGGCACGGAAAACCAAGTCGCACGACCATCTGTCGTGACTTGAAGGAGCTGAAAATGTAGTGGAAGCAGAGGATATTCTGGAAACCTTTTCGGACGAGCAGCTACTCTCTACGAGCATGGAGGAAGTGCCATGGTATGCAGATTTTGCAAATTACCTGGCAAGTGGTATTGAGCCCTATGAACTCTCATTTGTCCAAAAGAAAATTTTTTATTGTGATTGTCGCAATTATTACTAGGATGAACCTCACCTATTTAGAATTTGTATTGACGATATGATCCGGAGGTGCGTCCCCGAGATAGAACAATTTTTTGTTTTGCAGGCTTGTCACGCATCAGCGTATGGAGGGCATTTTGGAGGAGTTTGAATAGCAGCTAAAGTTGTAGAGGCCGGATTCTACTGGCCGATTGTGTTCAAAGATGCACACCAATTGGGTGAAAGGCTCTGATGAGTGCCAAAGGATGGGGAACATATCCCGTCGTCATGAGATGCCTATGAACCCGATTCAAGAGGTCGAGGTGTTTGATGTTTGGGGGATTGACTTCATGGGTCCCTTTGTCAGCTCCTATGGCAATAAGTACATACTTGTTGCTGTAGACTACATATCCAAAAGGGTGGAAGCTGCAACACTTCTCACCAATGATTCAAGGGTGGTGGTGGGGTTCTTGAAGAAAAACATATTCACCCGTTTTGGGATCCCAAGGGCCATCATCAGTGACGAAGGCACTCACTTATGCAATCGTTCCTTCGAAAGGTTGTTAGCGAAGTACGATGTGCGCCACAAGGTGGAACCCCCTTATCACCCTCAAACAAGTGGGCAGGTTGAGATGTCAAATCGAGAAATCAAGAGTGTGCTGACTAAAATGGTGAACGCCACAAGAACTGATGGGATAAAAAGCTTGACGACGCACTCTGGGCCTACAGAACTGCATTCAAAATGCCAATTGGTATGTCTCCATAAAAGTTGGTGTTCGGAAAGAAATCACCTGCCAGTAGAACTGGAGCATCGAGCTTGGTGGGCACTGAAACAGTTAAACATTGATCTTGATGATGCGGGCACAAGTCGAGTCGCTGAACTGCATGAGTTAGATGAATTCAGATATGTTTCTTTTGAAAGCACGAGGTTGTATATAGAATGTGATGACCCAAAAGGCCATCTTATGTAAATTAATTATGACTGCGTTCCGAGGCTCCAAAAGCCTCCGTCAATCTCAACTCGATGTGCGTGCGCAGCCTGGGCGAGTAGCCGGGAAGCCTTTATGTGGAAACTTGATAAAGAGTTGAATTTATGATAATTAATTTAATAAAGTTGACTTTGGTCAACATTTATGTAAACGAACCTGGATCCGTGATCTGACGGTCCTGAAAGGTCCGTAGAAAAATATGGGACTTGGGAGTATGCCCGGAATCGAATTCCGAGGACCCAAAGAAGTAAATTTTTAAAGAAAATTGTTTTCTGAAAATAATAAAGGCTTATGAAAATGAACCTTGATGTGAAACCTGTGCGGTCGGGCCCGTATTATGGGTTCGGAGCCCGGAACAAGTTCAATATGTGTTATTTAAGTTATCTGTGAAATTTGGTAAGAAACGGACTTGATTTGACGGGTGTCGGATCAAAATGGGAAATTTAGATTTAGTAAAGTTTTGAGGATTTTCATAGAACTTGAAATTTGGTTTGGAATGTGATTTTATGCTACCGAGGTCCGAATGCAATTCCGAGATCGGGAATAGTTCTGTTATGTCATTTATGACTTGTCTGCAAAATTTGAAGTCATTCCGAGTAGTATAGACCCGTTCGGCGCATTGAAGTGAATTCTAGAATTTCTTAAGTTCTTAAGTTGATTCAATTTGTTTTTGGGGTTGAATTTTGAGTTTCGTTATTGTTTTTCATGTTCCAGAAGTTCGAGCGAGTCCGTATCAAGAATACAGGCTTGTTGGTGTCTTTGAATGGGGTTCCGAGTGGGCTCGGGTGAGTTTTGGACCCCTCGGATTTAATTCCAAAACACCAGAATTTTTTTATCTGGTTTTCTTCAGTGCGTTTGCAGGCAATCTGCTACGATCGCACAAGAGGTTTGACCTGGGGTGGAAAAATGACATGTGCGATCGCACAAGTCTATCCGTGATCGCACAGGGTGTGCTTTGACTGTGCCTATTTTTGTTCTCCGCGATCGCAGCCCTCACCCCCGCGATAGGACAAAGCTGCCTACCCCCCCCCCCTCCTGCTACTCTCTGCGATCGCCAGCCTTCAGCTGCGATCGCACTTTGCTTCTTGAGGGCCCTGGGCAATTGCCCTGTGCGAACGCACTGGCCCAGCAGCGATCGCATAGTACAAGCAGCTGGGCAGTGTATTTTAATACGGGACCCAGCCCATTTTTCCTCCATTGTCATCTTCCTCCTCAAGGTTTTGAGAGCATTTCGAGAGGGTGTTCCACCATTGTCATCAAGGTAAGTTAATTCCTTAGTTTTCATGATTTTAACATCAATTCCTAATGAAATTCCCTTCTCAATATCCTAAAAATTCATAGAAATTTAGGGATTTTGGGAAATTATGAATTACTCATTTTTTCCATGAATTCTAGCAAGGACTTGCATAATTATGATCCTTAGACTCCGAGTAATTGATTACTCCAAGAATTTTAAAAATCCAAACGTGTGGGCCTGGGGTCGAAATTCCAAAAACCTTCAAGAATGCTTAATATTAGGATTTCTTGTTAATTCTCCTTCTTGGAACTGAAATTGAATCAATTATACCATGTTTGGCTAGTTGTGAGCCGTCGAGTGTAGATATTGGAGATTCGGGCGCATCCTTGAGCCGAGGGGTGATTTTGTCATGAGGTGAGTCTCCTTTCTAACCTTGTAAGAGGGAATTGTCCCCCTAGGTAACTCTAAATGCTATGTGTACTTGATTGGGGGCTACGTACGCACCAAGTGACGAGAGTCCGTACGTAGTGTCTATTATTGCTTTGTCCGGGCAGTTAGGCCACAACATGTTCATTGTTTTTCCCCTGTCATACTGCAATTATGCTTTGTGCTTCTGTTGTGATTGGTAATGTTTCATCTGAAGGATAGTGATACTTGACTCGTTTCCATTGTTCTTGTATTACACTATGGGATCGGGCCGTACGCCACGATAGAGTGATGAGAGTGATTATACTATGGGATCGGGCCGTACGCCACGGGAGAGTGATGAGAGTGATTACACTATTGGATCGGGCCGTACGCCACGGTGGAGTGATGAGAGTGATTATACTATGGGATCGGGCCGTACGTCAAGGCGGAGTGATGAGAGTGATTACACTATGGGATCGGGTCGTACGCCACGGCGGAGTGATAAGAGTGATTATACTATGGGATCGGGCCGTACGCCACGGCGGAGTGCTGAGAGTGATTATACTATGGGATCGGCCCGTACGCCACGGCGGAGTCATGAGAGTGATTACACTATGGGATTGGGTCGTACGCCACGGCGGATACAGGACTTGCTGGATTTCAACTGTATTTGGATACCTCATATTGATGCATTGGATAGTTATTTGTCTTACATGCCTACTGCTTTCCTTATATCCTATTTATTATTATCACTGTCGGACCTTAGTGAGTATCGAGTCGACCTCTCGTCACTACTTTTTTGAGATTAGACGAGATACTCACTGGGTACATATTTATTTATGTACTCATGCTGAACTTTCTTTTCTTTTCTGTACTTGACTGTACAGGTCCAGAGGCTGGTACGTCTGATTATCAGGCTGGTGCTAGATATTGATAGTGTGGTCATACTTCACGGTGAGCTGCTTTCCCGGCGACTTCCTAGCAGCACCCTGGAGTTCTTTTGTTATATTCTCTGTCTATTTCATTCAGACTGAGACTCTGTATATATTGTAGTTATTGTATATTCAGTAGTTGCCCGTGACACTAGTTCCTGGCACATACACAATTTGTATTTTGGGTTTAGGGCTGTGTACTGTATATGTGCTTCGATTTGGCCCTGTGCCTTCATATTGTTATGATTTTAAGGTCGTATTATGCTAGCATTATGTTAATTGGTTTAAATTGATAATTTCCGACATGTTTAGATCAAACGGGAAAAGGGATATCATCTAGTGTTTCTATATTGGCTTGCCTAACACCGTTGTTGGGCTCCATCGCGACCTGAATTAGGATTTGGGTCGTGACAACGTGGTATCAGAGCTTTAGGTTCACGTAGTCTCACGAGTCACGGGCAAACCCAGTAGACTCTTACGGATCGGTACGGAGACGTTTGTACTTATCTTCAGGAGGCTATAGGGTGTTAACAAATTCCTCCTTGTTCAGATCCTATCGTGCAATCTATGATGTACTCAAATTGACCTTCTACTCTCTCACAGATGGTGAGGACGCGTGCTTCTCATTTTCCGGATCCAGGGGAGGTCGTGACCCCCGCCGCTCGAGGTCGTGGTAGGGGAAGGGGTAGGGCTCCTATTCGAGGTAGGGGACGAGGGCGTCCCAGAGCTGTACCCGTTGCACCGATTGAGGATCCTATTATCGAGGAGCAGGATGAGTTTCCTCCAGTTGCTCTTACTCTAGCGGATTTTATGACGGCGTCAGGCTTCCAGGAGGTCATGGGCCGCATGTTGAGATTTATGGACACTATGTCCCTGGCAGGCGTACTTCTAGCAGACCCTGCTACTTCCCAGGCGTAAGGGGGAGTTCAGATCCCTACCGCTTAGGCCATCGGGCATGCAGCAGCACATCACACTCTGGGTACACCTCCCGTGGGTGGAGTTCAGCCTATCGTAGCACAGCCAGATCCCAGGCCAATTGTAGAGGGTGACCAGTAGAAGATGCTTGATAGATGGACCCAACTTCGCCCTCCAGTCTTCGGGGATGAGAGGGGTGAGGATGCCCAGGATTTCATCGATCGGTGCAGGGACAGACTGCATAATATGAGGATACTAGAGTCACATGGGGTGGACTTCGCCACATTTCAACTTGAGGGCAGAGCTCACTGCTGGTGGCAGTCATATATTCTTAGCAGGCCAGCGGATTCTCCTTCTGACACTTGGGGTCAGTTCACTCAGCTATTCTTGGACGGATACATTTCACCGTCCGAGAGAGAGGAGCTTCGGGGTCAGTTTGAGAGGTTAGAGAAGGGGCAGATGTCTGTGACGGATTGTGAGGCGAGGTTTTCAGAGTTATCTCGCCATGCTCTTATGATATTGCCCACGGATGCCGAGAGAGTGCGGCGATTCGTGGCAGGTTTACATCCGGGTATCAAGAGCTCTATGGCCAGAGAGGTAGATATGGGTACCCCATACCAACTTGTAGTCGAGATAGCTCGACGGATTGAGGGCTACCGTACGAGGAGCAGGGAGCAGGGCCAGCCAGGTCAGCAGGGTCAGCAGGACATGAGGGCCAGGTTCACAGGTGACTTCAGGGGTGCTCCAGCTAGGGGCAGAGGTCAGTTCGGAGGCGTCCAGTTCAGTAGGCCTTCATATTCAGCACCTTCACTACCTCCCAGGGGTATTTCAGCGAGGCCATAGTTTAGTGCCATGCCAGAGCGCTCTTACCATCCACCAGCCATTCAGGGTGCACCCAGCGGTTACTCCAGCCGTCAGAGATCCTGCGATTCCTATTTCAGTGCCTTGTCAGATGATTCTTACCGCCCTCCGGCTATTCAGGGTTCTTCCTCTTCGGGGCAGCAAGCAGTAGTGCCAGGGGGTTGCTTCGAGTATGGGGAGATGGGTCACACATAGAGGTTTTGTCCCAGGTATCGGGGCAAGGCGGTGCAGTAGGGTCACCAGCCTATGATTTCAGCACCAACAGTGCGACCACCTAGGGGTGGGGGTCAGGTTGGCAGGGGTCGTCCTAGAGGGGGAGGCCAGTCACGAGGGGGTCATTCAGCTCCAGCTCGCCCTGGGGGAGCTCAGTCTTCAGGTTCTACAGCTAGATTCTATGCTATTCCGGCTAGATCAGACGCAGTGGCCTCAAACGCCGTGATTACAGGTATTATTTCAGTCTGTGGTAGGGAGGTTTCGATGTTATTTGATCCAGGGTCTACGTATTCATATATCTCAGCATTGTTTGCTCATTTTCTGGATGTTCCTCGTGAGACCTTGGATTCTCCTTTGTATGTGTCCACTCCTATGGGCGATTCTATTGGTAGACAGGGTCTACCGATCTTGTGTTATTACCTTCTGTGGACTTGAGACTAGAGTCGACCTGTTATTGCTTAATATGTTTGATTTCGAGGTTATTTTGGGCATGGATTAGCTATCTCCCTATCATGCCGTGTTGGATTGCCATGCTAAGACAGTTACACTAGCCATGCCTGAGTCGCCGAGGTTAGAATGGAGGGGTTCTTCAGTTAGTATATTCAGCCGGGTCATTTCCTATATGAAGGCTCGGCACATGGTTGGGAAGGGTTGCTTAGCTTATCTTGCTTTTGTGAGGGACACCACCGCCGAGTCTCCTACCATTGATTTAGTGCCTGTTGTTCGAGAGTTTTTTGATGTGTTCCCTTCAGACCTTCCAGGCATGCCTCCAGATCGGGATATAGACTTTTGTATTGATTTGGCTCCAGATACTCAGCCTATTTCCATTCCCCCTTATCGTATGGCTCCTAAGGAGATAAAGGAGTTGAAGGAGAAGCTTGAGGAGTTGCTGGCCAAGGGGTTCATCAGGCCGAGTGTGTCGCCGTGGGGTGCTCCAGTCTTATTTGTGAAGAAGAAGGATGGGTCTATACGGATGTGCATTGACTATCGTCAGCTAAATAAAGTGACCGTCAAGAATAAGTATCCTCTTCCGCGCATTGATGATTTGTTTGACCAGTTGCAGGGTGCTCGGGTGTTTTCTAAGATTGATCTGAGATCGGGTTATCACCAGTTGAAGATTCGGGCTTCTGATGTTCCGAAGACGGCATTTCGCACCAGATATGGACATTATGAGTTCTTGGTGATGTCCTTTGGCTTGACCAATGCCCCAGCATCATTTATGAACTTGATGAATAGGGTGTTCAGGCCGTTTATCGACTCCTTCGTTATTGTTTTCATTGATGATATTTTGATCTACTCACGGAGCCTTGGTGAGTACGAGCAGCATTTGAGAGTTGTGCTTCAGACCTTGCGAGAGTAGAAGCTATATGCTAAGTTCTCCAAGTGCGAGTTCTGGTTAGAGTCTCTGGCATTTCTGGGACATGTGGTTTCCGAAAAGGGTATCAAGGTTGATCCGCAGAAGATTGAGGCAGTTCATAGTTGGCCGCGTCCTACTTCAGCTTCAGAGATCAGGAGTTTTCTGGGTTTAGCAGGCTATTACCGTCGATTCGTGCAGGGGTTCTCCTCCATTGCAGCTCCACTGACTAGGTTAACTCATAAGAATGCCCCGTTTCGATGGTCAGACGATTGTGAGGAGAGCTTTCATAAGCTCAAGGCAGCATTGACTTCAACACCAGTTCTATCATTACCTTTCGAGTTAGGCATGTATACTGTATATTGCGACGCTTCAAGCGTCGGGTTGGGATGTGTGTTGATGCAGGATAGCAGGGGTTATTGCTTATGCTTCACGACAGTTGAAAGTTCATGAGAAGAATTATCATGTACACGACTTGGAGTTGGCGGAGATTGTTCATGCGTTAAAAATATGGCGGCATTACTTGTATGGTGTATCTTGTGAGGTCTACATTGATCACCGCAGTTTGCAGTACTTGCTTAAGCAGGGGGACCTTAATTTGAGACCGCGGAGGTGGCTTGAGTTGTTAAAGGACTATGATCTTACTATTTTGTACCACCCGGGGAAGGCGAATGTAGTAGCGGATGCTTTGAGCAGGAGAGCAGCGAGTATGGGTAGTTTGGCCTACATTACAGCTGAGGAGAGACCTTTAGCCCTGGACATTCAGTCCTTGGCCAATCGCTTGGTGAGATTGGACCTTTCAGAGCCTCGTCGAGTTCTAGCTCATGTGGTTTCTCAGTCTTTAGTGTTGGGTGAGATTAAGGCTCGACAGTTTGATGATCCATGTCTGGCAGAGCTTCGGGATACAGTGGTCCAGGGTAAGGCCAAGGAGGTTACTTTGGGCGAGGATGGTGTTTTGAGACTTCAGGGCCGATTGTGTGTTCCAGATATTGATGTCCTGAGGGAGAGGATTCTAGCAGAGGCGCACAGTTCTCAGTATTCTATTCATCCAGGAGCGACGAAGATGTATCGTGATTTGAAGCAGCATTACTGGTGGAGGCGGATGAAGAAGGACATTGTTCAGTATGTGGCCAGGTGTCTTAATTGTCAGCAGGTTAAGTACGAGCACCAGAGGCCAGGGGGCTTGTTTCAGTAGATGCCCATTCCTCAGTGGAAATGGGAGCGCATCACCATGGATCTTCGTGGTTGGGTTGCCTCGGACTTTGCGGAAGGTTGACGCGGTTTGGGTCATTGTGGATAGATTGACCAAACCGGCGCATTTCATTCCTGTGGCTACTACTTATACGACAGAGAGGCTGGCTCAGATTTACATTCGAGAGATTGTCCGATTGCATGGTGTGCCGGCGTCAATTATATCGGATCGAGGTCCTCAGTTCACTTCGCACTTCTAGAGAGCATTGCACAGCGAGATGGGTACTCAGATAGACCTCAGTTTAGCATTCCACCCTCAGACTGATGGTCAATCAGAGCGTACAGTTCAGATTTTGGAGGATATGCTCAGGGCTTGTGTGATTGACTTTGGAGGTCAGTGAGACCAGTTCCTACCGTTGGCGGAGTTTGCATAAAATAATAGTTATCAGTCCAGCATCGAGATGGCTCCATTTGAGGCTTTATATGGTCGGCGATGTCGTTCTCCTATCGGGTGGTTTGAGCCTGGCGAGGCCAAGTTATATGGCACAGATTTGGTGAGAGATTCCTTAGAGAAGGTGAAGGTTATTCAGGAGAGGCTCCGCACAACTCATTCTAGACAGAAACGCTACGCAGATCAGCGGGTACGTGATATAGCATTTATGGAAGGAGATAAGGTTATGTTGAAGGTTTCTCCAATGAAGGGCGTCATGAGATTTGGGAAGAAGGGCAAGCTGAGTCCCAGGTTTATAGGCCATTTCGAGGTGTTGAGGCGGAACGGAGAGGTTACCTATGAGCTTGTTTTACCTCCAGCCTTATCAAGGGTTCATCCAGATTTTCACGTATCCATGCTTCGGAGGTATCACACCGACTTCTCGCATGTGGTTGATTACAACACCATTCAGTTAGATGAGAAGTTGGGCTACGAGGAGGAGCCAGTTGATATTATTGATAGGCATGACCGCCAGTTGAGGTCCAAGACATTTTCTGCGGTTAAGCTCCAGTGGAGGGGCCAACCAGTCGATGAGGCGACCTGGGAGTCCGAGGAGGACATGCGGAGCAGGTATCCACAACTATTCAGCACTTCAGGTACGATGCTACGTCCGTTCGAGGACGAACGTTTGTTTTAGATGGGGAGAATGTGATGACCCAAAAGGTCATCTTATGTAATTAATTATGACTATTTTCCGAGGCCCCGAAAGACACCGTCAATCTCACCTCAATGTGCGTACACAGCCCGGGCGAGTAGCCGGGAAGCCTTTATGTGGAAACTTGATAAAGAGTTGAATTTATGATAATTAATTGAATAAAGTTGACTATGGTCAACATTTTTGGTAAACGGACTCGGATCCGTTATCTGACGGTCCTGGAAGGTCCATAGAAAACTATGGTACTTTGGCGTATGCCCGGAATCAAATTCCGAGGACCCAAGTCCGAGAAATGAATTCTTAAAGAAAATTATTTTCTAAAAATAATGAAGGCTTATGAAAATGAACCTTGATGTGAAACCTGTGCTTCCGGGCCCGTATTATGGGTCCGGAGCCCGGAACAGGTTCAATATGTGTTATGTAAGTTATCTGTGAAATTTGGTAAGAAACAGACTTGATTTGACGGGTTTCGGATCAAAATGGGAAATTTAGAGTTAGTAAAGTTTTGAGGATTTTCATAGAACTTGAAATTTGGTTTGGAATGTGATTTTATGCTACCGAGGTCCGAATGCAATTACGAGACCGGGAATAGTTTTGTTATGTCACTTATGACTTGTCTGCAAAATTTGAAGTCATTCCGAGTAGTATAGACCCGTTCGGCGCATTGAAGTGAATTCTAGAATTTCTTAAGTTCTTAAGTTGATTCAATTTGGTTTTGGGGTTGAATTTTGAGTTTCTTTGTTGTTTTTCATGTTCCGGAAGTTCGAGCGAGTCCGTATCAAGAATAGAGACTTGTCGGTATCTTTGAACGGGGTCGCGAGGGGCTCGGGTGAGTTTCGGACCCCTCGGAGTTAATTCCAAAACACCAGAATTTTTCTATCTGGTTTTCTTCAGTGCGTTTGCAGGCAATCAGTTGCGACCGCACAAGAGGTTGGACCTAGGGTGGGAAAATGACCTGTGCGATCGCACAGGTCTATCCGCGATCGCACAGGGTGTGCTTTGACTGTGCCTTTTTTTGTTCTCCGCGATCACAACCCTCACCCCCGCGAGCGCACAAAGCTGCCTACCCCCTCCCCCCCGCCTGCTACTCTCTGCGATCGCCAGCCTTCAGCTGCGATCGCACTGTGCTTCTTGAGGGCCCTAGGAAATTTCCCTGTGCGAATGCACTAGCCCAGACGCAATCTCATAGTACAAGCAGATGGGCAGTGTATTTTAATACGGGACCCAACCCATTGTTCCTCAATTGTCATCTTCCTCCTCAAGGTTTTGAGAGCATTTCAACATGGTGTTCCACCATTGTCATCAAGGTAAGTCAATTCCTTAGTTTTCATTATTTTAACATCAATTCCTAATGAAATTCCCTTCTCATTATCCTAAAAATTCGTAGAAATTTAGGGATTTTGGGAAATTATGAATTACTCATTGTTTTCATGAATTCTAGCAAGGACTTGCATAATTATGATCCTTAGACTCCGGGTAATTGATTACTTCAAAAAATTTCAAAATCCGATTGTGTGGGCCCGGGGTCGAAATTCCAAAAACCTTCAGGAATGCTTAATATTAGGATTTCTTGTTAATTCTCATTCTTGAAACTGAAATTGAATCAATTATACCATGTTTGGCTAGTTGTGAGTCGTCGAGTGTAGGTTTCGGAGATTCGAGCGCATCCTTGAGTCGAGGGGTGATTTCGTCATGAGGTGAGTCTCCTTTCTAACATTTTAAGAGGGAATTGTCCCCCTAGGTAACTCTAAATGCTATGTGTACTTGTTTGGGGGCTACCTATGCACCAAGTGACGAGAGTCCATACGTAGTGGCTATTATTGCTTTGTCCGGGTAGTTAGGCCACAGCATGTTCATTGTTTTTCCCCTGTCATAATGCAATTATGCTATGTGCTTCTGTTGTGATTGGTAATGTTTCATCTGAAGGATGGTGATACTTGGCTCGTTTCCATTGTTCTTGTATTACACTATGGGATCGGGCCGTATGCCACAGCGGAGTGATGAGAGTGATTATACTATGGGATCGGGCCGTACGCCACGGCGGAGTGATGAGAGTGATTACACTATGGGATCGGGCCGTACGCCATGACAGAGTGATGAGAGTTATTATACTATGGGATCAGGTCGTACGCCATGGCGGAGTGATGAGAGTGATTACACTATGGGATCGGGTCGTACGCCACGGCGGAGTGATGAGAGTTATTATACTATGGGATCGGGCCGTACGCCACGGCGGAGTGATGAGAGTGATTACACTATGGGATCGGGTCGTACGCCACGGCGGAGTGATGAGAGTTATTATACTATGGGATCGGGCCGTACGCCACGGCGGAGTGATGAGAGTGATTATACTATGGGATCGGGCCGTACGCCACGGCGGAGTCATGAGAGTGATAACACTATGGGATCGGGCCGTACGCCACGGCGAATACAGGACTTGCTGGATTTCAACCGTATTTGGATACCTCATATTGATGCATTCGATGGTTATTTGTCTTACATGCCTACTTCTTTCCTTATATCCTATTTATTATTATCACTGTCGGACCTTAGTGAGTATCGAGTCAACCTCTCGTCACTACTTCTTCGAGATTAGACGGGATACTCACTGGGTACATATTATTTATGTACTCATGCTGCACTTTCTTTTCTTTTCTGTACTTTACTGTACAGGTCCGAAGGCAGGTACGTTTGATTATCAGGACGGTGCTAGATATTGATAGTGTGGTCATACTTCACGGTGAGCTATTTTCCCGGCGACTTCCTAGCAGCACCCTGGAGTTATTTTGTTATATTCTATGTCTATTTCATTCAGACTGAGACTCTGCATATATTGTAGTTATTGTATATTCAGTAGTTGCCCGTGACACTCGTGACACTAGTTCCTGGCACACACGCGGTTTGTATTTTGGGTTTTGGGTTGTGTATCTGTATATGTGCTTCGGTTTGGCCCTGTGCCTTCATATTTTTATGATTTTAAGGTCGTATTATGCTAACATTATGTTAATTGTTTAAAATTGATAATTTCTGACATGTTTAGATCAGACGGGCAAGGGGATAATATCTAGTGTTTCTATATTGGCTTGCCTAACCCCGTTGTTGGGCGCCATCGCGACCTGAATTAGGATTTGGGTCATGACATAGAAAGAATGAAGAGGCTACACGATAAGAACATTGTGGATGGAAACTCCAAATCTGGAGATATGGTACTGCTATATAACTCAAGATTAAGACTATTTTCGGGCAAACTCAAGTCCCGATGGTCTGGACCATTTCATGTGGTCGAAGTGTTTCCCTCAGGTGCTGTAGAGATTGCTTTGGAAAAGGGTTCCCCTACCTTCAGAGTTAATGGGCAGAGATTAGAACCGTACGTGGGAATGGACGAGAACAAGGAAGTATTTGTGGTTCTTCTTGATTAACCTCAGAGGTCGAGCGAGCCTTAAATACACTCATTCTGAGTCGTGCCGCGACGTTAAATCAGGTGCTTCATGGGAGGCAACCCATTGACTTGTTGTAATTGTCGTGCCACGACATTAACTAAGGCGCTGGTTGGGAGGCAACCCAATATGTAATGTTTGTAGCATAGGGGATGAGTAGTTGAATTGTTGTAAGTACTAAAATATGCAGGTGTGCGCGGGCGAAGGGTGGATTCAATCCACCCCCAGGAAAAAGTCATAAAAAATAACCAAGTGTGGTGAGGCGCCGAACCCTAATAAGCTCTCTCCTCTCTCTTCCCTCGCTCTTGCGTCTTCATGGTCATCTAAGGAAGCCATGGCTGCTACTAGCTCTCCCCAGCCTTTAGTTGTGGGAGAGAGAGACAATCCAAAAACAACATGAAACACTTCCTAACACTAAGCCAAAACAAACCTACGGTGCCCAGCTTCATACAAGCAAATCTGCCGCAAGTTCGTCAAAAATCGAATTGTTTCCAGTCAACTTCGTTCATGGAGAACCAACAGTGGAATTCACCATTGAAGAGGTTAATGCATTCACCATTGAGGAAGTATTGCATCAAGTCGTTATTCTCATGTTTTCGTATGGAAAACCAGAATTACACGAATTGAAACAGCTTATTCCAAAACAGTTCGAAGTGAAAGGAAATTGTAACGTGGGATAGTTGGAGTTTAGACATATTTTGGTCAGGTTTGATCTGTTTGAGGACTTTGTTCAAGCTCTGTCAAGATCGACAGGTTATATTAAGGCGAAGGGTGATGAGTTTGTTTATAGAACATTCCCATGGACAATGGGATTTAATCCGCGCGAAGAAACTTCGAGGTCAATCATATGGATTTCACTACCTGATTTGCCAGCAAATTTCTTTGCAAAAAGATCGTTATTGTCCATAGCTTCAGCGGTTGGAAAGCCTTTAGCAGTGGACAAAGCGACACAAGATAGAACACGACCAAGCACGGCAAGGGTTAAGGTGTTTCTAGACCTACTGGACAAACATCCTAAGAGAGTTACGATTCATATTGTGGATAAAAATTCAGGAAACATTGTTGAACACATTCAGGAGATTGTGTATGATATCCTTCCACAATATTGTACATGTTGTAAATATCAAGGACATGATGAAAGATCTTGTCGTTGGAAGATCGAAAAAAATAAGGAATATGTTGCTCCGGTGAAAGAAGTCGACGGGCTGGGCAATGTTAATAATGATCGTGTACTGCCTGCTGAAGTTTTGGCGTTGGCTGAGGAGATGAGCAAGGTGGAAAAATTACAAGGGGACGCTAGGGATTATTTAAATGCTAAGTCGCAAAAAAGAAATAATGCGTCAAGTCATGCCGATATTCCAGTTGATGATCCACAATCAGTTGTTGTTAATGCAACTGATAAGGCTGGTTCTGGTGATACAGGGCTAAATTATGTCTCTGGTGCAATTGTTCTAGTTGATGAAGCCCTTGATAGAGTTGCTCAAGACTTGAAGGCTGCAAATAATACTGTGGGTGATCGAGGTTTAGCTGGGGAGTCTAAAGGTTCACAATTGGAGGCTAATGTTGCACTAAATACAAATCCTGTTGAAAAGTTTCAAGGTGACTTGGGACATGTTCTTGTGAAGGCAACTGGAGATGATTCACTTGTCGACAAATCTCAAGATCAACTTACTGGTGTTATGCTTGATGGTACAGAGGTACCAAGCAGTTCTAAGGGGTTGGTATCAAATTTGGAGGGTAGGGGTAATGTGGTTAAGGCTAATGATCAACCAACAAAGCTTGAACTTCCAGCTGATATCCCAGCTACAAGAGCCTTTGCAACGATTTACAAGGCAGAGAGTAAGGCAACTACTGGTGCACTAGCTGGAGATGATCGTGGAGCTGCTGAAGTTTCAAATTTGGAGGTTTCTGTTGCATTGAAGGGAGCTGGTGATCGAGATGCTGCTGGGATTGCTAAACCTACTGTTGATCGAGCAACCAATGCCAAGAATCATGCAACAAATGTAGTAGTAGGACATGAGAAATCTAGAATTGAAGCAGCTAGTTCAAAGCTGGAGAAAATTTCAGCTAGTCAATTGTGTAGTGCAGCTACAGATGTATTGAATCAAGTGGAGCATGGGGTTTCTCATAAAGGGGCTAAAATTTGGACAGTTGTATCACCCAGCAAAAAGGCTTCTACAGATCATACAAAACAGAAAATTGCAGCAGAGAACGTTAGGTGCACTAATTCTTTTGATGCATTGGTCATTGAACAGGAAGATGGCGAGAATGATGCTGGTAAGAAGTTGGAACTGGTATGTTGTCATACAATTTCAAAATCTGGAAAACATAGATTTCCAAGTAATACAAAAATGCAGCAAATAGTCCTAGTTTCAAGCAACAACAAGGGAGACAGAAGCAGTGACAAATTGGGTAAGTTTTCGGGTGTTCGACAAAATGCGATAAATAGCAGCGTGGCAGAACTGTTAAAGGGAGATCATGTACCTAGTTCCGGCACTCCTACGCTTCAATTTTCCAGTCCACAAGTGGAGAAAATTATCAAAGAATCGCAGATTGAAATGATGTTGAATGCCAATACTATTTTCAAGCAACCTTTGGTTACCTTGAACACATCGGCGTATGACATTCCCTCTCAATCGTGCGAGTCATTTGGTGGACATGGGGGTGAGTCTACTGGAAACAACTAGGAAATAATAAAAGCAAACGTGAGGGCGATGGCAATTAAATCTAAGTTATGGGCTGACCAACCTGAGTATGATGATGAGGAAGACTGGGGTGTTGATTTTGCGGAGGATTCTTCTGATGAAGGTGAGAGGTGTAGTGCCGATGAGGAGATATTATCAGTAGGCTCCAAGTTAGGATCATGTAGCAAGATTAATGCGAAAGCTCTTCATTTTATCCCTAAGTCTAGGCAGCAGCATACTACAACTGATACAAAGTTGATAGAACTTCCAGCGGCAAAACAGCCTGGGCAGCAACAAATTTTGTCGAGCAGTCCAGCTCTTCCAGTAACAAAACAACCTGGGCAGCAACAGATTCTAATTGCCAATTCTGGGCAGCAGCATCAGAAATCTATGGACAATCTTGCTGCCAGTTGTGATCGACATGTAGCAGCACCAACTCTAGGATAGAAGCAACCAAACATCTCAGTTGCTAGTCCTACAGCAGATCGAAAAGCAGCAACACTAAAAGCTGGGAAGCAGCAAATTGTGACAACCGTGCCAAGTATTTCATTAGAGGAGAGAAATCTCTTGGATGCAATGGTGAGTTCTAATCATGTACTATCTCTAAATCATACTACTGCTAGTATTGGTCGTGTGAGTAAGAGCAGGAACAAATTGCAAAGCATGGCACAACAACAAAACAAAGCAGCATTGGTTAATAAACAGGATGTAAATGCTTTGGTGACTCAAGAATTTGTTCAAGACATGCCAAATCCGGTGATTGTGGGCAGAGATATATATGAAGAGGGAGAAGAAGATGAACTTTTGAATAATTTCATGGAAGAGGCAGCAAGAAAAGGTGATTTATCACCTATGCATAGTGGTAGAAAGAAGAAGACACATAAAAGAGAAAAAAGTTGGGACGGCAAGGTGAGTGAAGATGCGAACATAAGACGACTTCCAATGAGAGTTTCCAAACAAAAACATGTTGCCCCAACTACATCTACAAAGTCCAATCGTTCAAAAACGAAAGCATGATTATTGAAGACATTTTGAAGAGGGTTGATGAAGAAGACAAGATTCTACAAATTGAAGATTTCACAAAATTAGGGAAGAAAGAGCAACATTGTTATTTCTACATCTTTATATTTTATCATCACATTAGCATAATCATTTGTAATATCATCACAGAGTATGTTATAAACTCTGTGATGATCATAGAATATTTAGTGCTCGCTAGTTCTTTCTTTTTACATGCATGTTAGTAGGTGAGGCTATTTTATGCCTCAATAGGTTTAATAAGGTAAGGTTTAGCCCAATAGTGTCTGCCCAGGTCCTATGCCTTTGGAAAAATACCCAAGCGGCTATGAGATTATATGCCCTCGTGAGACTTTGCCGGCAGCTACACCATGATCCTCTACATGTGGCTGCCATATAGGGAATGGTGAGGCGCAGGGGAGTGATTATATAGCCAAGGCATAGAGGCAGCACTACTGGAGCTATTGTCCCCCTTATTCGTACTATTCCTATGTGGTTTTTTTTGCTTTTTATTATTAATAAAATTAGCCCTAGGCACCTCGCCTAGTGGATTTACTATAAAAAAAAGTGTGGTGAGCCCTGGACTAGCGCGACCGCGCTACCGAGCGCGCTAGTGGTCACGCTAATGGCATTATACAATGCATCGTTCAGTCTTCACTAGCGCGGGCGCACTAGTGGTCGCGCTAGTGGCCGTGCATATGGCCTTGTGTTCTGCCTCGTTTTACCTGAACTAGAGCGACCGTGCTATGAGCGCGCTAGTGGTCGCGCTAATGGCATTATACACTGCCTCGGTCAATCTTCACTAGCGCGGTCACCCACGACCCCAACACAAATTACCCTAACCCCACTTCTTACCCCCCACATCCGCCCACGACCCCAACACAAATTACCCTAACCCCACTTCTTACCCCCCACATCCGCCCACGACCCCAACACAAATTACCCTAACCCCACTTCTTACCCCCCACATCCGCCCACGACCCCAACACAAATTACCCTAACCCCACTTCTTACCCCCCACATCCGCCCACGACCCCAACACAAATTACCCTAACCCCACTTCTTACCCCCCACATCCGCCCACGACCCCAACACAAATTACCCTAACCCCACTTCTTNTCCTTCTCCTTAACCAAAACAAAGAACCTTCTCTCTTCTCAAGCCCAAGCACTCACACAAGTCCAAGATCTTGCTCACTCAATCCCCATAACCCAACTCTCCATCTCTCACTCTCGCAACTTCACATGTATGTGTCTTCTCTACTAATTGTTTTTGTCTTGTAGTTTTTAATTTTGTAGTTTTTCTTTTTCTTGTTTTAAAAGTTGTAGCTTTTTCTTCTTGTGTAGTAGAACTAATTGGTATTGTATGATTAATGTTGGTGGTAATGTTATTTTAGGGTGTTGTATGTTGTGATTTAGTTGGGTGATGATTGGGTAATTGTGGTGAAAGTTGGGGATTCAACATGTTTAAATAGGGGCTCTGGTGATTAATGCCCACCAAGTGTTTGTGAGAATGCCCCAGTGATTGAATTTATTGTTACCAAGTGTAAGGTGAAATCTGAGTAACCACATTTGGGTCACCTTGTTGTGCTACACTAATGATATTTATCTTGTAGGTACAATGGCCCCTCGAAAACGTCAAGCCACCGGCTTCTCCTCAAGAAGACTTCGTCGTGGATAGCAGAGTGCCAAGGGATTACACCTTCCGCTCTGATAGGGTCACAACGGGAAAGGATGTCGTGATAGTTGTTGATGACTAGGAGGAGCACGGCCCTGATGAGGATGATGATGAGGAGGAGCAACAAAATGTGGAGGAGGATCATGAACATATGGAGGAGGAGCAACCTACTCAAGAGCAGGTTGCAGATGTTGAAGGCCCATCTAGGGCAAGTCGGGGACAGCTAATGGACCACCTGGAGCATGAGGTGACCGGATTGAGGACCTCAATGACTGAATTGGGGTCGAGAGTTGATGCAATGGCTTCCCAACAAGCAAAATCAGAAAAGAAGATAATGGGCTGGCTACGTGCATTGGGTCGTGTTTGTCGCTTGGACTCAAGAACTGTCTCCGACCAGGACTGATCTTTCAAGGAAGTCACCTTACCTCTGTCTCTTTATTTTATTGTCCATGGGGACATGTCCTCATATTAAGTGTGGGGTGGGGGAAGGATTCCCTTGTACATGTATATATGTAGATCCAAATTGGTAGTTGTTTTCTTTAATTTTCTTGTGAGTTAGCCTAATTGTAGTTATTTTTTATTACTTTCGTTTGAGGTTGTTTTTGTTTTTGTGCTTATGATTGTAAATAGTAGTGTAATCAATTAAGTCGTCTTGTCCCGACAACAGATCCTTTCGACGGGGTTCTTGAGGGTATAAGTCGACCACAAAAAAAAATGTAGTGGACTCATCCTGATGACGGACTTCGTAGGCAGTTTTCTTGAGAGAAGTTAGTCCAAAGAAAACACCAAAAAGATTTTTTATTTTCTTTTTAGGTAGTGTAGCAACTCCCCC
Organism: Nicotiana undulata; assembly: GCA_005239495.1. Classification (NCBI taxonomy): domain Eukaryota; kingdom Viridiplantae; phylum Streptophyta; class Magnoliopsida; order Solanales; family Solanaceae; genus Nicotiana; species Nicotiana undulata. Next base: position 59,538 of record ML261686.1, read on the forward strand.
TTAATTTTTCTTTTGACCACGGTTCTTTTCCAAGGGTTTAGCTTGAACCGGGTATAGTTAGTTTTTGTTTTACTTGTTAGGCTCTTTTGGGTGATGAGCTGAATTAAGAGAAGCAACCCTTAACGTTGTTACACCCAAACACAAAAGACCCTAGGGTGTGACTCTTAGGATCATTTGTTGACTCTTGAGGAATGCCTTAATTTTGTATGTTATAACTGACTTAAATGCTCGGTGGAGTGTCTTGATGAACCAATCGGGAGTGAATTATGTGCCATATGTGTGTGAGGTATTTTGTGTTGTATTTTGTGTCCACATTCGATGCCTAGAACTTGCCCTGTGTGTCTGCAAAGCGAAATAGTAATTTGTTCAGTCGAAGTGATATAGGCATTTCTTTATTAAGCCAGATATAAAATTGTATCCATCTGATTGTAATTTTACCATAGTTAACCCCTTTGAGCTTATAAGCCTGTTCCACATTACAAACCTTACCCAATTGTTTGAATGGCCTGTCTGTTTGAACCCTGTACCTCCCATGAGCACTTGAATTATTAGAGAGTATGTAACAGTCAAAGTGTGGGGTGGTGGTCTAGTTTTCGAGTGGAATCAAAAGAAATAGAAAGAAAGGTGCAAAGCTTCGGGAAAAAATGAATAAAAGAATAAACACCACTAAGAAAAGAAGGACAATGAATAAATGCAGTCCCTGAGGAGTGGTGACTTGATACAATTGCACCTAAGGGGGTTTTGGGGTAATCTAAAGAGAGTGGTTGAAATTCTGGCCGGGCGTAAGAATGGTCTGAAAGTAAAAGTAATTGTATTAAAAGTGCTTAGGGAGGTTAGTCACTATATCTAAATATCCTACACGTCCCTTAGCTTACATTACAACCAAATGAAGACCTAATTTATCTTATACTGAATGGGCTCGATTAGTAGAGTATTACACTACGGGCAAGCCTATGGTGCATCTTTGTGGCATATTAATGTTCTTTCCGAGAGTGACTGAATTCTTTCTATTTGAGTTCCTATTCGTTCTTAATATTAATCTTGTGGAACTACTCTCATGTGTGTGATGTGAGGGCACTTAATTCACGACGGAAAGGTAAGTCTTGACCTCTATGTAGAGTACTTTGAGGAGGTAGGAATATTGTATGGCATGTGAGAGTCGACCCTTGAGGTATGGATGTTACATTACTAGGTATAACTCATGTAAAATGTTCGTGGTGTGACACCTTAGGGAAATGCTTGGTGAAAGGACCTTTGTAGCGTATAGTGGATTGCTCGAGGACTAGCAATGATTTAAGTGTGGGGTCTTGATAAGAGGCTAAATTCACGTAGTTAGTGTAGATCTACACTCCAACTTAATGATGTTTCACTGTCTTAGGAATGTGAAATGATGTTAAAATAGCTCTAATTGTTGATTTTATGTTTCGCAAGAGTAAAATACGCTTATAAGGACCTAGGACGGTGTTTGGATACAAATTGAAGGGAGAACGGCCCATTGGAATATTTAACGTGTGCAAAGAAGGAAGAAATTCGCTGGGACAGGGTATAAGTCCACTAGCGCGGCCTTAGCGCGCTCACTAGCGCGGCTGCGCTAGTCCAGTTGCCAGGGACAGAACAAAACCCCATTAGCGCGGGCTTAGCACGCCCACTAGTGCGACTGCGCTACCCTAGTGATCCCAGAAAGAATGAAAGTCAATTAGCGCGCCCAGTAGCGCGTTGACTAGCACGGGCGCGCTAGTCCCACTCGTACGAGTTATTTCCCAGGGGTAAATTTGGAAGTTTGGGGCCATTCCACTTAACCTATATATGGTTCAACTCTCCCAAAAGAGAACATTATCAAGGTTTAGAGTCTTGTTCAAGAAAAGAAAAGGCAAGAGGCAAGGAGGGCAATTGGGCATCAAATCTCATCTCTCTTCCTTGTGATTTTACCATTGTTGATGAATTCTTTTGTTATTATTTTCAGTATAATTATGAGTAGCTAACTTCTTTAGTCTAAGGTTTTGGTGAAACCCGTTGAGGATGAACATCTTGTTATATTAATATAGTTTGCTTGGTTTTTATCTCTATTTGTTCAACTACGTTCTTGATGTAGTTGATTGAAGGGCCCTCAATTAGATGTGCCTATTTAGTGTGTATCTACTCGAGAGAGAGTGCATATTTAGGTAGTTGTTAAACAACACCACTCCCATAGTATAGGAGGGATCCATAACCGACGATTTAAAGGTTGGGTTAGAAATAACGATACCTTGGGTGTAAGCTAAAGTGAGCTATAATAAAAGCAGCTAGTGTAGCTCGAGAGAGTACGTCTAGTAAATTGTCGTAAATGCTTGAGAGATATTTATGGTAACAAGAGTGCTCATGATTTATAGATATAATTAGGCCAAACTGTATGAAATATACAAGAAGGGATTCCATCAACGGGTGAAACCATAACCTTAGATCCTTATCGCATTTCTTTACACCTCAGTATTAGTTATCTTTTAGTTTACTTAATTTCATTAAGCTATAGTTAGTAAAAATACTGGATTTCATATTCATAACTTTTAGGAAATTGATTACTGAGAATCGAGTGAGTCTAACAACAATAATTGATAGGTTAATTCCCTGTGAGATTAGACTCTGGGAAAAATACTCAGATTATATTTGCAACGCCCGCTTAGTATTTTTATAAGACATAGTTGAGCGTGATCACCTGCCACTCGCAGAGTTTGCATATAATAATAGTTATCAGACGAGTATTCAGATTGCTCCGTACGAGGCTTTATATGGGAGGAGGTGTAGATCTCCGGTCGGTTGGTTTGAGCTGGGTGAGGCTATACTCTTGGGCACAAAATTTGGTACGGGATGCTTTGGATAAGGTGAAGTTGATTCAGGAGCGGCTTCGCACGATGTAGTCTAGGAAGATGAGTTATGCGGACCGGAAGGTCCGGGATCTATCTTTCATGGTCGGGGAGAAGATTCTTCTGAAGGTATCACCCATGAAGGGTGTTTTGCGGTTTGAGAAGAGGGGCAAGTTGAGTACCCGGTTCATTGGGCCTTTTGAGGTGCTTCATAGGGTTAGGGAGGTGGCTTATAGACTTTATTTGCCACCTAGATTATCGAGTGTTCATCCAGTATTTCACGCCTCCATGCTTCGGAAGTATGTTGGTGACCTGTCTCGTGTTTTGGACCTCAGCATGGTTCAGCTAGAGGGTGATATGTCATATGAGGTGGAGCCAGTAGCTATTTTGGGTCGTTAGGTCCAAAGGTTGAGGTCTAAGGATATAGCATCAGTTAAGGTGTAGCGGAGAGGGCAGCTGGTGGAGGAATGTAACGATCCGGCTGATCGTTCCGAGAGTTTATCCCCGTTTCCCCTATTTCTACATTTATTATGTGTTGTTCAGCTTGTTTATGTTGTGTTGGGTTGGTTGGCTTGGGTTCGGAGTGGTTGTGGAAAGACATGAGACACTTAGTCTCTTAAGTTGGTTAAATAGTTGGAAACATCAATCGAAAATTGACTTATAGGTATATGATCTCGGAGTGTGGTTTTTATGATTTGGATAGCTTCGTTAGGTGATGTGGGACTTAGAGTGTGTTCAGAATGTTATTCGGAGGTCCGTGGTAGAATTAGGCTTGAATTGGCGAAATTGGATTTTTGGCAATTTCGGGTCGGCAGTGGAAAATTAGCTATCGGGGTCGGAATGGAATTCCGAAAATGTGAGTAGGTCCATAGTGTCATTTGTGATATGTGTGCAAACTTTCATGTCATTCGGAGGTGATTTGGTAGGTTTCGACGTTGTTTGTGAAATTTGGAAGTTTCTAAGTTCTTAGGCTTGAATCCGAGGTTGATTTGGTGTTTTGGTGTTATTTTGAGTGGTTCTAAGGCTCGGCTAAGTTTGAATGATATTATGGGATGTGTTGGCATGTTTGGTTGATTACTGAGGGCCTCGTGTGAGTTTTGGGTGGTTAGCGGACCAATTCTTGGTCTTAAAGTTTGGCAGATTTTTTTGGTGTGGTTTCTTCTGGTTTTCTTCTACGCGATCTCAGGAGTGTGTTTGCGATCGCGTAGGCTTAGCTGGGAGCTCCATTGATTTGTTCTATGTGATCTCAAAGGATTGTTCTCTATCGCGTGTGAGAGTGGTGTTGTGCTTCGCGAACGCGTGGTCAGGGTCGCGTTCGCGTTAAAGAAAGGGAGCGGGGGAAGGCTGAGGTGGTTTCTCTACGGGATCGCGTGACGCAGGCTGCGATCGGGTAGTGTTTATGTGGCAGTGAAATGAGATCGGTTGAGTAAGTACACGATCGCGTAAGGTAAAATGAGGGACAACGTTATTTGTGCTTCCCGATCGCGAGGGAATTTCTGCGATCGCGATGAAGAAATGCCTGGGAAGAATATTTAAAGTTAAAAACGAGGGTTTTAGTCCATAATTTCAAATTTTAATGGAGAGCTCGGGAGAAGGAGATTTTGAAGGGGATTTTCAGAGGAGTGATTGGGGTAAGTGTTCTTCACTCATATTTGGTTTAATTCCATGATTATTCCTTGATTTCTATCATTTAATTTTTGGAATTTGGGGTGAAAATTGGGAGAAAATGGAGGAAAACTTGTAGAGTTCTTTGGGGGATTTGGATGTCCATTTGATGACGGAATTTGATGAATTTTGATATGGGTAGACTCGTGAGTGAATAAGGATTCTAGTTTTGTGATTTCTATCGGATTCCGAGACATGGGCCCGGGGGCCGGGTTTGGCCAATTTCGGGATTGTTTTTATCAAATTTGATAATTTTCGCGTGGGTTTTGTTCTTTTAACATGTATTGATGATATGGTACTGATTTTGGTTAGATCAGAGCAATTGGTGGCCAAGTCAAGAGGCAAAGGCATCGTGGGTTAGGATTTTGTCCGGTTTGAGGTAAGTAACGATTGTAAATCTAGACCTGAGGGTATGAAACCCCGGTATTTTGTACTGTTTTAATAAATGAGGTGATGCACATGCTAGGTGACGGGCGTGTGTGCGTGCACCGATAGGGATTGGGACTTGGTTCGTCCCGTAGCAACTACTAAATTGAGTATTTGATTAGAAATTATATGATATTTTGTATTTTTAGAGATCATAATTACATTTTGGGTTGAATGCCATGTTTGGGGCGTTCTGAACTGTTTGGACCCTCAGGGGTATACTTTACTATTGTCCTCACACCGTGTTGATAGAAAATATATTCTCAGTCATGATGTATTGTTGTTCACTGCTTATTCCTATTCATCACTTCATTTTAAGTAAATGAAAGATAGTTTGGGCTGAGTCCCCTTGATTTGTACTGAGATGCCCGAGTGGCTTGTCAGGATGATAACTGAGTGAGGCCGATGGCCGGATTATAAGGATAGTGATGGATCGAGGTGCACGCCACAATGTTATATATATATATATATATATATGGATCAGGATGCACGCCACAATGTTATATATATATTAGATCGGGTTGCACGCCGCAGTGATATTGGATCGGACTGCACACCGCAGCGATATAGCGCTTGGGCTGTAGGAGCCCCTCTAAAGTTTGTACACCCCAGTGAGCGCAGTCGACTATTTATGGATCGGGTTGCACGCCGCAACGGTTATAATATGGTACCTATTGAGCGTGAGTGCTGAGTGTGAGTATTGACTGATGAGAGTTGAGTCACAAGTGACTAAGAGGCTTGCCCGAGAGGCTTTATTTGTGAGAGATACTGTGCCCGAGGGGCTTATTTTCATGACTACTATTTTCACTCTTCTTTACACTGAGCTTCTTTTGATAATGTTGAACAAATGTTTTATACGAGATTTTAATGGAAAATTGGAGTTTTTATGAAATATTCGGAATTTAAATTCCTGATTTGATTCATTTTTTGCACTGTTGCTTATGTTATGAAATTACATGATTCTTAAATGATCGTCACTACACTCAAGTCTTTAGTTATAATTGTTACTTACTGAGTTGGCGTACTCACGTTACTCCCTGCACCTTGTGTGTAGATTCAGGTGTCGGGGACTGAGTGAGAGATGATTTATCCTCTTTGGAGCATTTTTGGAGACTGCGAGGTAGCTGCACGGCGTTCGTAACCTTGCCTTTCTCCATCCTATTTTGTCGTTATTTATATTCTCATACTTGTTGTATTAAGGAAATAGTGTCAGATTCTGTATTCCCCTTTTAGTTGCTTATGACTGATGACTCCAGGTTTTGGGGCAAAGTTGCAAGGTTTTTACCTCTCTTTATGTATTTTGAAATGCTGAAATAGAAGTTTTATGAAATTCCGAATAATATTGATTAAAATTAAGGGTTCCTTATGTTATGCGCATTAATTGGCTAGCCTAGTGTCGCGATAGGCGTCATCACGGCCAGGGTAGTTTTTGGGTCGTGACAACTTCTGCGGGCCTTGCACTTGCGGTCCCCAATCCACAGGTGCGGTATGACACTACCAGCAGTTCCAGCTGCTCTTCCAAGTTCCAAACTGGTAAAGCCTCCGGAATCATCCCGAGCCCCTTAGGGCCTCAACCAAATATAACAACACCTCATATAACATCACCCGAACTTAGTCGACCCTTCGAACCACTCAAAACAACATCAAAATACTAAATTTACCAAATATTCAAGCCTAAGGATTCCTAAACTTCCAAAATTCGCCAATGATGCCGAAACCACCAAAACCACGTCTGAATGACTTGAAATTTTGCACACACATCCCAAATGACAATACGAACCTATTCCAACTTTCAAAATTCTATTCCGACCCAGTAACAACCGGTCGATAGTTTTGAGAGTTAGCGCCCCGATCCCCTAACAACTGTTTCCCCCACGTTTGTTTATGCTTATCGAACTTGCCAGAGTGTTTAATTGTGGAATTCGGAGAGTTTTGGGACACATAGTCCCTAAATATGACTTTAAGCTCTAGAAATCGGACTATAGTTGGAACTGTGTGAAGACGGATTCAGAATGGAATTTCGTCGACTCTGTTAGCTCCGTTGAGTTATTTCAATGTTAGGAGCGCGTCCGGAATGTGTTTTCGAGGTCTGTAGTAGATTTAGGCTTGAATTGCCGAAAGTTAGAATTTCGGCGATTTTGGTCGATAGGTAAAATTTTGATATCGGGATCGGAATGGAATTCCAGAAGTGGTAGCAGGTCCGCAGTGTCATTTATGACTTGTGTGTCAAATTTGAGGTCAGTCGGACTAGTTTTGACGTGTTTCGGCATCAGTTGTAAATTTTGGAAAATTTCTAAGTTCTTAGGCTTGAATCCATGTATAATTCTTGTTTTTGGTGTTATGTGATGTGGTTTTAAGGCTCGACTAAGTTCAAATGAGGCATTAGGACTGGTTGGTAGGTTTGGTTGAGGTCCCGTGGGCCTCGGGTGTGTTTCGGATGCTCAACGGGCTAATTGTTTTACTTAAAAGAGATTAGAGTTTGTTGGTGCTAGTGTCCTTCTATGCGATCGCGTGAAGGGTACCGCGATCACATAGGCTAATCTAGGCCAGGGGAGAAATTTGTTATTCGCGTTCGCGTAAGGGGGCATGGGAACGCGTAGGTATTGGCCAGTGTTGAATCGTGAACGCGTGGGCTAGGCCGCGTTCGCGTAGAAGAAATAATACGGCAATGGAATTAAGTGTTTCTCTACGCGGTCGCGTGAAGCCAACCGCGATCGCGTAGGTCTGAGGGAGATAAGCACCGCGTTCACGAATGTGTCCCCGCATTTGCGTAGAGTAAAATTAGGCGCGTGTATTGTTGCTCTTCGCGATTGCGACTGGTTGTCCGCGATCGCAGTGAATGTTTACCTGGGAATATTTTAAAAGACCCAAATCAAGGGTTTAAGCCAAAATTCATAATTTGAACTTGGGAGCTCGGGGATTGGAGATTTTAAGTGAGAATTTCACCTAGGTGTTTTAGGTAAGTAATTCTTACTCGGTTTTGATTAATTTCCACGAGCCTATGCTAAATTTAATCCTTTAAATTCGAATTTGGGGTGGAAATTTGGGAAAAATTGAGTAAAGTTAGTTTTTGGGTTTTGATCGAGATTTTGGAATCCGATTTGAGTAAATTTGGTATGGTTAGACTCGTGAGTGAATGGGTATTCCGAATTTGTAACTTTTACCCGATTCCGGGACGTGGACCCGGGGGACTTTTTGGTACGATTTTCCTAATTTCACGTATTAGCTTCGAATTTATTAGTTAGATTAATTTCTTAAAGTTATATTTACATTATGCAATTGAATTGAATAGATTTGGGCCATTTGGAGTGGGGTACTCGTAGCAAGAACGTTACTTCAGGTTGAGTTGAGCAGTCAAGGTAAGTGGCTTGCCTAACTCTGTGTTGAGGACTTCCCCTTAGGTTGTTTTAACAGTTATTTGTTGTGTGGGAGCCGTGTACGTGAGGTGACGAGTACGTACACGGGCCATTTGTTGCTAAAATTCCATTTTTCCTTCACATGTTGTAAATCATTTTACTCCTATTACATTGCTTATTGTGTTAACTGTTAGCTAAGATTAGGGAAAGCATGCCTACCTGTTTCATATTCATTTGCCTATCTGATACTCTGGCACCATGTTTAGTTAGTTTTTTTTCTTTTCCTACCTGTGATATGATGAACTGTTTAAATTAATGCCTCATCTGACATTCACCCGCAGTGCATATTTAAATTGGGGACTACAGACGTATTCTAGGAGATCCCCCTATACTGCATATTTAAATTGGGGATTACGGACGTAATCTGGGAGATCTCGCCTGTACTGCATATTTATTTTGGAACTACGGGACGGTATCCCAGGAGATTCTACATTGTGATACGTTGTGCTGAGCCGAGGGCTCACTTTACTTTTATGTTTTAAATTATTTCTTTGTAACTGCTTACGGTAGAGACTACTTATATTTTCCACTGATTTAAACTTTATTATTTATAAGTCTAGTAGAGCCTTAACCTAACCTCGTCACTACTTGACTGGGGTTAGGCTTAGAACTTACTGGGTACCAATTGTGGTGTACTCATGCCCTTTCCTGCACATGTTTTTCATGTGCAGATCCAGGTCCGAGTTCTCAGTCGTGTGGCTAGTGGTCGTTGCAGCTGTTATCAAGAGATCGTAAGGTATTTCTGCCGCGTCCGTAGAATACTCCGAGTCACCTTCTATTCTATCTTATAGAGACATTTACTATGTACTTTTCAGTTTTCTTGTTTAGAGCTACAATAGTATAGAAATTTGTGACTGTATTATGACAACCAGGGTCTTGGGGTATATATTGTACATGTCGTGCGGCGTTGTTATGATCATTTATATTTTTCCTTTCATGTCTTTAATTTATATCGCATTTAATTAAGTTTTTATCAGCGAATTTAGGCTTACCTAGTCGTAGAGACTAGGTGCCGTCAAGTTACCTTTCGGAGGGTAATTCAGGTCGTGACAAGTTGGTATCATAGCATCTAGGTTCATAGGAGTCACAAGTTGTTTTATTAGAGTCTCGCAGATCGGTATGGAGACGTCTGTATCTATCTTCGGGAGGCTATGTAACTGTTAAGAACAATCATATTCTTGAAATTCCTTGTCGTGTGATCTATTGACATAAAAAATTCTAAAACTCTATTTTATTCTCTCTCATAGATGGTGAGGACTCGTACCGGAAGGAATAACAATCAAGCACCCGCGCCCCCAGCCAGATCCGCTAGAGGTAGGGGTAGGGTAGAGGATGAGCACGCAGTGCAGCCCGAGTACCGGCGAGATCAGCAACGGAAGAGCCCACAGCAGCTCTAGTTGGAGGGCTGGATCAGGAGGTCTCTATTGCTACTTTAGCCCTCTAGGAGACTTAGGCTCAGTTCATGAGCATTTTCAGCACTCTAACTCAGGCGAGGCTACTCCAGATAGCTCTAGCCACATCTTCGATCGGGGGAGGGGCACAGACTCTCGCAGCCCGTACTCCTGAGCAGAGGGTCCAGGTTGAGCAGGCCCCAGAGTACATTTTTATGCCCCCAGTGGCTCCGGCTCAGCATGATGCTAGGGTAGCTGCTTCTAAGGCAGAGCAGCTCAGACTTGAGAGGTACAAGAAGTACCACCCACCTATTTTCAGCAAACTAGATTCAGATGATGCTATGGGTTTTCTTGAGGGGTGTCATCATATTCTCCGCACTATGGTCATTGTGAAGACGAGTGGGGTTTCTTTCACCGCATTCCAGCTAAAGGGAGCGTCTCCGCAATGAGTATTGACCAGAGGATAGAGGGCATGTTTGCTCGGGACAGAGAGGAGAGGGAGGCCAAGAGGTCTCGAGAGACTGGTCAGTACTCAGGAGTTCGTGCACCAGCAGCACGCTATGGTAGAGGTTTTGTGAGTCGCCCTGTTCATTCGGCTCTTCCAGTAACCACCGGTATTCCAGCTCCTCCTAGACCTTGGTACCCTATTATGCACCTCCGGTATCCAATATGCCTCATATTCGAAGTGCTATTACTGGCCAGTCCAGCAGGCCAGTTCAAAGTCACCATCAGTTACCACGTCCTCCGAGGTGTTGTTTTAAGTGTGGTGATCCTAGTCACATGTTTAGAGATTGCCCCAGAGCTAGGTGGGGTGCATCATCTTAGATTTATCAGGCTCCACGTTCTCCACCGGGTCCTCCGGTTATTCTTCCAGCCCCAGATACTGCCCCACCTTCTCAGACAGCTCGATGTGGAGGTCAGGGAGGTCAAGGTCGCCCTAGAGGGGGAGGTCACGCCAGGTACTATGCACTTCCAGTCCGTTCAGAGGTCGTCCCTTCAGATTCAGACATCACAGGTATAGTCCCTGTGTGTCATAGGGATGCATCAATATTATTTGACTCAGGCTCTACATATTCATATGTGTCTTCTTATTTTGCTTCGCATTTGGGGTTAGCTCGTGATTCTTTGAGTTCCCATGTTTATGTTTCTACTCCCGTGGGAGATTCTGTCATTGTGGAGTGTGTATGTCGGTCGTGTTTGGTTTTTATCAGTGGTTTTGAGACCCGAGCTAATTTATTATTACTCAGTATGGTAGACTTTGATGTTATCTTAGGCATGGACTGGTTGTCGCCCCATTATGTTATTCTTGATTGTCATGCCAAAACCGTGACGTTGGCCATGCCAGGCATACGGAGGTTAGAGTGGAGAGGTACCTTAGAGTATACTCCCCGAAGAGTCATTTCTTTCCTTAAGGCTCAGCGGATGGTTGAGAAGGGGTGTGCTATGTATTTGGCCTATGTGAGAGATGTTATTGTGGATACCCCTAAAGTTGAGTCAGTTCCAGTAGTGAGGGACTTCCCTGATGTTTTTCCAGCTGATCTACTGGGTATGCCGCCCAATAGAGATATTGATTTCGGCATTGATTTTCTTCCGGGAACTAAGGCCATTTCTATTCCTCCCTATCGCATGACTCCTCCTGAGTTGAAGGAGAAGTTACATGAGTTGCTTGATAATGGTTTCATTAGGCCCAGTGTATCACCTTGGGGTGCTCCGGTATTATTTGTGAAGAAAAAAGATGGTTCTATGCGTATGTGTATTCATTATCGGCAGCTAAACAAGGTTACAATGAAGAACAAGTATCCCTTACCTCGCATTGATGACTTATTTGACCAGTTACAGGGTGCCATGGTATTTTCCAAGATTTACTGGCGTTCTTGTTATCATCAGTTGAAGATTCAGGAGCCGGCCATTCCGAGGACTGCCTTCAGGACCAGATATGGCCACTATGAGTTTCTTGACATGTCATTTGGGCTGACCAATGCCCCAGCATCCTTTATGCATTTGATGCACAATGTGTTCCTACCTTATCTTGATTCCTTCGTCATTGTGTTTATTGACGACATCTTGGTATATTCCCGGTCTTAGGAGGATCATGAGCAATATTTGAGGATTGTGCTTAAGACTTTGAGGGAGAAGAAATTGTATGAAAATTTTCTAAGTGTGAATTTTGGCTTGATTCAGTGGCATTCTTAGGCCATGGGGTGTCTTGTGATGGGATCAAGGTAGATCCAAAGAAGGTGGAGGGGGTGTAGAGTTGGCCTAGATCGTCATCAGCTACGGAGATTCGCAACTTCCTTGGTTTGGCAGGGTACTATCGTTGCTTCGTAAAGGGATTTTAATCTATTGCAGCACCTATGACCAGACTGACTCACAAGGGCGCTCCGTTCAGGTGGACTGAGGAGTGTGAGGAGAGATTTCAGAAGCTCAAGACAGCCCTGACTACAGCTCGAGTATTGGTATTGCCTACGGGTTTAAGGTCCTATACAGTCCATTGTGATGCCTCGAGAGCTAGCCTTGGAGAGGTATTGATGCAGGACGGTAGGATGATTGCCTACATCCAGACAGTTGAAGGAGCATGAGAAGAATTATCTGGTTCATGACCTCGAGTTGGCAGCCATCGTTCACGCCCTAAAGATATGGCATCATTATTTGTACGGTGTTCCCTTTGAGATTTACACTGATCACCAGAGTTTATAGCACTTGTTCAGGCAGAAAGACCTCAATTTGCATCAGCGAAGGTGGTTGGAGCTACTCAAGGACTATGACATCACTATATTATACCACCCGGGGAAGGCCAATGTGGTGGCCGACGCCTTGAGTCGCCGGGCGGAGAGTTTGGGGAGTTTGGCATATCTTTCGGCAGTTGAGAGGCCCTTAACATTGAATGTTCAGTCCTTAGCCAGTCAGTTCGTGAGGTTGAATCTTTCGGGGCCTTGCTAGGTATTAGCTTGTGTGGTTGCTCGGTCTTCCCTTTATGACCGCATCAGAGAGCGCCAGTATGACGATCCCCACCTTTTGGTTCTTCATGACAAGGTTTGGCGGGGTGATGTCAGAGATGTGTCTATAGGGGATGATGGTGTGATGAGGATGCAGGGTCGGATCTTTGTGCCCAATATGGATGGGCTTTGAGAGTTGATTCTTGAGGAGGCCCATAGCTCGCGGTACACCATTTATCCGGGCGCCATGAAGATGTATTAGGACCTGAGAGAGCACTATTGGTGGACAAGGATGAAAAAGTACATAGTTGGATTTGTGGCAGAGTGCCTCAACTGTCAACAAGTTAAATTTGAGCATCAGAGGCCGGGAGGATTGCTTCAGCAGATTAAGCTCCAAGAGTGGAAATGGGAGCGGATCACCATGGACTTTGTGGTTGAACTTCCTCGGACTTTGAGAAAGTTTGATGCTATTTGGGTGATCGTGGATCGGCTGAATAAGTCAGCCCATTTCATTTTAGTGTTGACTTCATACTCCTTAGAGAGGTTGGCTGAGATTTATATCAGGGAGATTGTCCGCCTTCACGGTATTCCAGTATCTATCATTTCAGACAGAGGTACAGAGTTCACCTCACGGTTCTGGAGAGCCGTTCAGCAGGAGCTAGGCCCCAGGGTAGAGTTGAGCACATCATTTCACCCTCAGATGGATGGGCAATCCTAGCACACGATTCAGATTCTTGAGGATATGCTTCGTGCCTGTGTTATGGATTTTAGTGGTTCATGGGACCAATACTTTCCACTTGCAAAGTTTGCTTATAATAACATCTATCAGTCCAGCATTCAAATGGCACTGTATGAGGCTTTGTACGGTAGGTCATGTCGGTCCCTAGTGGGATGGTTTGAGCCAGGCGAGGCCCGATTATTGGGTACAGATTTGGTACAGGATGACATGAAAGGTGATTCAGGAGAGACATCGCACAGCCCAGTCCAGGAAGAAGAGTTATGCGGATCGGAAGGTTCGTGATTTCACATTTATGGTTGGTGATCGGGTTTTGTTTCGGGTATCGCCTTTGAAGGGCGTCATGAGGTTCAGGAAGAAGGGTAAGCTGAGTCCGAGATTCATTGGTCCTTTAAGATATTGGGGTCTATTGGGGAGGTTGCGTATGAGTTGGCCTTGCCTTGCAGGAGTTCATCCGGTATTCCACGTCACTATGCTTCGAAAATATCACAGTGATCCGACTCATATATTGGATTTTAGTTCAGTCCAGTTGGACAAGGATTTATCATATGTTGAGGAGCCAGTACTATATTAGACAGGTAGTTCAGAAAGCTCAGGTCAAAGAATATTGCATCGGTAAAGGTTCAGTAGAGGGTTCAGCCGGTCGAGGAGGCGACTTGGGAGACCGAGCAGGAAATGCGCAGCCAATACCCTTATCTTTTCACAGCTTCAGGTATGTCTTTCTACTCGTACGAGGACGAATGATTTTCTTAAGAGGGGGAGAATGTAACGACCAGGTCGACGTTATAAGAGTTAGCGCCTCGATCCCCTAATAAATGTTTTCCCCACGTTTCTTTCTGCTTATGGGACTGGCAGGAGTGTTTAGTTGTGGAATTCGAGGAGTTTTGGGACACAAAGTCCCTAAATATGAGTTTAAGCTTTAGAAATTGGATAGTAGTTGGAACTGTGTGATGACAGATTCAGAATGGAATTATGTTGACTCTGTTAGCTCCGTTGAGTGACTTCAGCTTTAGGAGCGCGCCCGGAATGTGTTTACGAGGTATGTAGTAGATTTAGGCTTGAATTGGCGAAAGTTAGAATTTTGGCGATTTCGGTCGATAGGTGAAATTTTGATATCCAACTCAAAATGCAATTCCGGAAGTGGAAGCAGGTCCGTAGTGTCATTTATGACCTGTGTGTCAAATTTGAGGTCATTTGAACTAGTTTTGACGTGTTTCGGCATCGGTTGTAGATTTAGGTAAATTTCTATGTTCTTAGGCTTGAATCCATGTATAATTCCTGTTTTTGGTGTTATGTGATGTGGTTTGAAGGCTCTGCTAAGTTCAAATGAGGTATTAGGACTGGTTGGTAGATTGGTTGAGGTCCCGAGGGCCTCGAGTGTGTTTCGGATGCTCAACGAGCTAATTTTTGGACTTAAAAGAAATCAGATTTTGCTGGTGTTGGTGTCCTTCTATGCGATCGCGTGAAGGGTACCGCGATCACGTAGGCTAATCTGGTCCAGCGGAGAAATGTTTTCTTCGCGTTCGCGTAAGAGGGCATGCGAAACTGTTGGTATTGGCCAATGTTGAATCGCGATCACGTGGGCTAGGCCGCGTTCGCGTAGAAGAAATAAGACAGCAGTGGAATTAAGTGTTTCTCTACGCGGTCGCGTGAAGCCAACTGCGATTGCGTAGGTCTGAGGGAGATAAGCACCGCGTTCGCGAACGTGTCTCCGCGTTCGCATAGAGAATTATGAGGCGCGTCTATTATTGCTCTTTGCGATCGCGACTGGTTGTCCCCGATCGCAGTGAATGTTTACTTGGGCAGATTGTAAAAGACCCAAATCGAGGGTTTAAGCTAAAATTCATAATTTGAACTTGGGAGCTAGGGGATTGGCTATTTTTGGAGAGAATTTCACCTGGGTGTTTTAGGTAAGTAATTCTTACTCGGTTTCGATTAATTTCCATGAGCCTATGCTAAATTTCATCCTTTAAATTTGAATTTGGGGTGGTAATTTGGGGAAAATTTAGTAAAGTTCTTAGACCGAGTTTTTGGGTTTTGATCGAGATTTTTGCCACCGATTTGAGAAAATTTGGTATGGTTAGACTCGTGAGTGAATACGTTGGGAATTTGTAACTTTTACCCGATTCCGAGACGTGGGCCTGGGGGACTTTTGTGTGATTTTCCTAATTTCGCGTATTAGCTTCGAATTTATTAGTTAGATTAACTTCTTAAAGTTATATTTACATTATGCAATTGAATGGAATAGATTTGGGCCATTTGGAGTCGGGTACTCGTGGCAAGAACGTGATTACGGATTGAGTTGAGCTCTGTGTTGGGGACTTCTCCTTAGGTTGTTTTGACATTTATTTGTTGTGTGGGCACTGTGTACATGAGGTGACGAGTATGTACACGGGCCATTTGTTGCTAAAATTCCATTTCTCCTTCACATGTTGTAAATCATTTTACTCGTATTACATTGCTTACTGTGTTAATTGTTAGCTTAGATTAGGGAAATCATGCCTACATGTTTCATATTAATTTGCCTATCTGATACTCTGGCACCATGTTTAGTTAGTTTTATTTCTTGTCCTACCTGTGATATGATGAACTATTTGAATTAATTCCTTATCTGACATTCATCCACATTGCATATTTAAATTAGGGACTACGGACGTATTCTGGGAGATTCCCCCTGCACTGCAGATTTAAATTGGGGACTACGGACGTATTTTGGGAGATCCCCTATGTACTGCATATTTAAAATGGGGACTACAGACGTATTTTGGGAGATCCCCCATGTACTGCATATTTATTTTGGAACTACGGGACGGTATCCCAAGAGATTCCACATTATGATACATTGTGCTGAGCCGAGGGCTCACTTTACTGTTATGTTTTAAATTATATCTTTGTAACTTCTTACGGTAGAAACTACTTATCTTTTCCACTGATTTAAACTTTATTATTTATAATTCCAGTAGAGCCTCAACCTGACCTCGTCACTACTTGACTGGGGTTAGGCTTGGCACTTACTGGGTACCAATTGTGGTGTACTCATGCCCTTTCCTACACATGTTTTTCGTGTGCAAATCCAGGTTTGAGTTCTCACCGCGTGGCTAGTGGTCGTTGCATTTGTTATCAGGAGACCGTAAGGTATTTCTTCCGCGTCCGCAGAATCCTCCGAGTCACCTTTCATTATATCTTATAGATACATTTACTATGTACTTTTCTGTTTTCTTGTTTAGAGCTACAATAGTATAGAAGCTTGTGACTTTATTGTGACAATCCAAGTCTTGGGGTTTATATTGTACATGCCGAGCGCCGTTGTTATGCTCATTTAGATTTTTTCCTTTCCTGACTTTAATTTTTATCTCATTTAATTAAGTTTTTATCCGCGAATTTAGGTTTACCTAGTCGTAGAGACTAGGTGTTGTCACGATACCTTTCGGAGGGTAAATAGGGTCGTGACAGACCCCGATAGCTAATTTTCCACTGCCGACCAGAAATCGCCAAAAATCCAATTTCGCCAATTCATGCCTAATTCTACCACGGACCTCCGAATAACATTCTGAACACACTCTGATGTACTAAATGTCAATACCACACAAGAGGGGGGGGGTGATTTGTGTGGTGTCCAATTTTCGCGTGCGCTAGTTATAGAAGGACCAAGTTCTTTTACGTGTTCCAACTCGTGCAGTTTGCGGAATAATAAGTACAGAAACTAAAGAACACATAGATTTTTACGCGGAAAACACCTGGCTCAAAAGGTAAAAAAATAAGACCTACTTTCCAATAGGATTTTCCCAAACTCTTCACTAAATCAATGAGCCAAATAGCATTTACAAAAACTCTTTTGTAAACCTAAGGATTACCTCTAATCCCGTTGTGGAAAACTAACCTCTAGCTATATGCAACAAACTCCAAGTTAGCTATAACATAAACACACAGTACCTATTACAAATGCTCATAGATAAAGCTGAAAAGGTACAAGTGGTAATCACCTACTACAAGTAAACTAGACTAAAAGAGAACAGATGGAACTGGTTCTTCTAGCAGGTTCAAGTAGCTTCAGAGTCGCACACTTAATTCTCACACGAACTGCTAGCAAAATTGCCTTGCTAATTTTTCTCTCAATTCTTTCTTAGATTTTGCTTTTGTGCATACCTGTACAATAAGAACACTAAGAAATATATATGATTAGTAAACAAGAGATTTACTAGAATTTTGATGCTACTCTTCCTTGATGGAAGAGTTCTAGTTAACCTCAACTCCCTAAATCCTTCCTTATCTTGATTCTGTTCTTACTGAATAAGGGGTCCTTCTCCTTATCATTTTGCAATCTTTTCGATCAGGAGATATCTCTTTAAATCACAGGTTTCGTTTATCTTCTGCATGTGCACCTCACGTGCCTTTAACTTTGCATGTGTCTATGTCTCTAGTGATGGACCTGGTTCAACTTTAAGTTCCTTTGTCTATCTTCAAAACAATTCAGCTTCTTGGGCCAACAAATTCCCCCTTTTTGATGATAACAAACTATGTGCTTAGGCATGTAACCACTTTAATCCAACATTGACACTTTTTAGATTATTAAGCATTTATCATAAAGAACCAGGTTAATTAGGTTATAAATATCACATGTTCACAACATAGCACATTTTCCCCCTTTTGGCATCAACGAAAAGCTGCAAAATGTTAGAAATCCCAGATATATAAGAATTACTCATGGCCACTAGGGCAACTGCGAGTGCAATCATGGATTAATCATCAATAGTAAACCAAGAATGCAAACTATCAAAGAAAATGAAACTAGAGTAAGAGAAAAAACAGCAAAATTCATTGATAGAAGCATTGTTCAACCATAATCCACACAAAGAAATAAAAATAGTTACCATCATGAGCAAAGAAAACCAAAAAAATCCCTAATCTGGGTCACTGAGATTCAAAGACAGGATGGACTACTAAGGCTGGGAAGGGGTGGAGGCTGGGTTTTTGGCTTGGAGAAGAGATAGCATATCCTTGAGAATCCCCTCATTCTTCTCCTTTTCTTTGGCAAGCTCAGTTCTGAGAGCATCCCTCTCAGATTCAAACTCTGCCAGGCAGTTCTTCAGCCTAAGAATTTTTGCATCCTTAGCCCTACCCTCCTGCACAAGTGCTCTGACTTTGTTGTTCACAGTCATCTTTCTGGATAAACCAGGTTCATTGTCAGGAACATTAACAATATAGTCATAGGACAGAAGAGTATTTTTGCCAAAGTGGTCCTTGACAGTGGCCATGTCTGCCTTCTTCAGAGGCACCTTGTAGTAAGCCAGCACAGTAGTGAGGATAAAGCCATATGGAATGAAATGATCCTTGGAACCATTTACCACCCTGTCGAGCAACTGAATGGTGAAGTACGGCCAGTTGATTTGCTTTCCACTGTCCCGGCACTCCATGAGAGCTAAGTCCATGTAATTTGCTATGTACCTTCTCTCCTGCCTTGGCAGAACACACTTGTTAATGAACTCAAACACCACCTTGTGAGGAGGGTTCATCTCACTCTTTTATACTACCCTTGGTTCAATCTCTTCATCATTGTCACAAAACCTTCTGGTAATTTGCAGAGCAGTAGGAAGACCATCCAAACTAGGCCATTTCTGCCTGGTGTAATCATCATAGCCTTCATATGGAATCCCAAGCACTTCTCCAGTTCTATGGCATCAAAAGAAATTTTTGTCCCCTTTACCTAACTGGAGACTCTGCCATCCTTGACTACAACATTGTCCATGAACTCGACTATCTCACTTCTGGCCAGCCTTCCATCCAATTGAAGGGCCATGTCCTTCCAGCCCTGCACTTCCAGCTTATCTATCAAGTAGACCATGCCAGATTCCTCCAGATCCTTCAACAATCTCCTCTTCAGAATAGTTCGCTTTCCAAACTTTGCCAAACATCTTTCTCTTCAGCAGACTCCTCTTCTTATTCAGCACTCCAATCATCCTCATCATCAATCTAAACTTTCTTTGATATTATGGTAGACCTGGTTCTCTTGGCAACAGTTGAGGGTGCAGCAGACACAGATGTAGACTTCCTGGAAGAAGTTTTGGCTTTCTTTGGTTTGGGGGTCTGAACCTCAGCTTCTGCCATTTGTTCCTCTTGATGGACCAAGTCCATCTCCTCAATCTCAACATCCTCTACAGGCTCAACAACTTTCTCCATACCCTTCTCAACTCTCTTTCTCTTACTCTCCTTCAAAGCTTTTTGTAATTGCTCATCACGCTGCCTAATTGAACTTCTTGTGGTTCTTCCTCTTGGAAGAGTGGTTTCAGAATCAGCAAAGGGAGTGGCTTTTCTCTTCTTATTTGCTCCAGCAGTTTCAGCCTTCTTAGCCTTGGGAGTCCTTTGCTTCTTTGGTTTATAGCTCTCTCCTAACTTCTTCATAAGATCTGCTAAGGTTTCCAAAATTGATGAACCAGGTTCATCTGTAGCTTTCCCAAGATTAGCTAACCCCTCAGCAGCTTCGCCTGAGTCACTTCCCCCTAAGTCCTTGGCTCCTTCTCTTGCTACCACTGGTCCAGTGCCACAGATGGCCAATGGAGTAGCTTCTTCCCCTATTCCCCTCACATTACTCATGCCTCCCTCTCTATTTTATGAACCAGGTTCATCAGATGAACCAGTTTCTTCCCCCTCATTTGCTAACCAGGTTCCCTCTCAATTTTATTTTTACCACCTCGTCGTCGCCTATCAGGTACCTCCACATCCACCACAAACCCAATAAAGACAAACCTATTTTCAGAAAATTCAGGCTCAGGCTCAGACCTAGTTTTTGAAATAGATGATACCTGGTCAGAATCAGATGAACCAGTTGTTTCCCCCTCATTTGCTAACTTGAAGAAGTCATTAGAGTTTTCTAATTCTTGAGCCTGACTGACTTGAAGCTTAGCATTTAACTTTTTAGCGAGAGAGCCAGTAGCCACTATTTTCCTGGCAAGTATTTTGACCCGCCTTCTCCTGGGTTCCGGATTAGGGCTGGGTTGAGGAAGGGTGGTGCTTGGGTGAGACAGAATGAGATTTTGTTGAGGGGTGGTGGGATAAGATTGAGATGGGGTGGAGGGATGGAATTGAGATAGGGTGGAGCTGGATTCTTAAAGTGTGATACTGTATTGAGGTGTGGAGGAGGAGGACGAAGATGGTGTAGCGGGTGGTGGAGTATAAACCATTATGATTTTGTGTTAAAGAAGAAAAAAAATTAGGATCAAAGTTTTGGAGCAAAGAGATGAAAGGGTTTCGACGGTTATGGCTTGAAGAAGAGAAGTGAATGATGGTTTAGAGAAGTGATGATGATGGGATTTTAAGGGAATGGGTAATTAATATATAACAGGTGTATTTTTGGTCAAGAAGAAGTCTCAGTTCTGTAAGTGTCAGTTAAAACTGACGGTTACGGCTACCCTATTTCCTAGGCTTTTAGTTTTGATTGGATTCTAAGAGGTGACAGAGCTGGTTCAAAATTAGGATAAAGACTAGATTTTGATAAGATCTCATTTTAGGTAGAGTTCTGCTCATGATTAACTATTAATATTTCAAGATGTGTATAGTGAAGAACACATACCTTGTCTGTCAGATGAACCAGCACTGATGAACCAGGTTCATCATGTAAAAAGCCTCTTGATCAAGCCTCAACTTTCAACAATAGGAGAAACATCATTAGTAACCAATGAGTCATATCAAAACATGGCAAAAGAGTATGTTGTTTACAGCATGAGACTGAATAACAATTAATCTGATTATTTACATAAATCTCAGCATTTCTAGCCAATTTTTTTTTCTTTTTCTTTTTTGTTTTTCATTTTCCTTTTGAACTGGTTCAGTTAGGTGATCTTAATCATCCCTAATTCTAACATGTTCCTTTCAAAATACTCTCTACTTAGTGCTTTTGTAAAGATGTCAACAATCTGTTTATCAGTAGCACAAAATTCAATGCAAATCAATCCATTCTCATAGTTCTCTTAAAAATGGTGTCTAACATCTATGTGTTTTGTTCTTTTATGATGAACGGGGTTCTTTGTCATACTGATAGCACTAGTGCTATCACAAAAGATAGGGATACATCCAACCCCTATTCCAAAATTCATCAATTGTTGTTTAATCCATAATAACTTAGCACAACATGAGGCTGCAGCCACACACTCAGCCTCAGCAGTAGATAGAGAAACAGAATTCTACTTTTTAGTAGCCCAAGACACAAGATATGAGGCCAGAAAATGTGCCATAGCTGAGGTGCTCTTTCTATCTACTAGAAAACCTACATAGTCAGCATCAGCATATCCCACAAGATCGAAGTTACTCCCTTTAGGATACCAAAGACAGAGATCAGTGGTGCCTTTTAGGTATCTCAAGATTCTCTTCACAGCAGTTAAGTAGGATTCCTTTGGATTAGCCTGAAATCTTGCGCAAATCCCTACGCTGAAAACAATGTAAGGTCTACTGGCAGTAAAGTACAACAATGAACCAATCATTCCGTTATACAACTTTTGCTCGACAGATGAACCAGGTTCATCTAAATCTAGTTTTGTGGTTGTTGCAATAGGAGTGTCAATTTCTTTTGAATCTTCCATTTTAAATCTTTTAAGCAACTCGTTCACATATTTTTGCTGATGGATCATAGTTCCATTTGAATTTTGTTTAATTTGTAAGCCTAAGAAGAAACTAAGTTCACCCATCATGCTCATTTCAAATTCACTCCCCATTAGTTTAGCAAATTCTTTACTTAGCTTTTCAGAAGTTGCTCCAAATATTATGGCAGCTACATATATCTGCACTACCAAGAGATCTTTACCTTTTTCCTTCAAGAATAAAGTACTATCAATTTTACCACTCTTGTAGTCATGCTCAATAAAGAATTTTGATAGACTTTCATACCATGCTCTTGGAGCTTGCTTGAGTCCATAGAGTGCTTTGTCAATTTTGTACACATGATCAGGACTCTCCTTGTTTTCAAACCCCGGAGGTTGCTTGAAAAGCACTTCTTCCTTTAGATAGCCATTCAGGAAGGCACTTTTGACATCCATCTGGTGAAGGGTGAATTCCATGTAAGCAGCAAAGGCTATGAGGAGCGTGATTGCTTCCAACCTTGCCACCGGAGCAAAGTTTTCATCATAGTTTATGCCTTCCTTCTGATTGTATCCTTGAACCACCAATCATGCCTTGTTTCTTGTAACTGTTCCATATTCATCAAGTTTGTTTCTGAAGACCCACTTTGTGCCAATCACTGATCATCTAAGGGTCTTGGTACCAGATTCCAAACTTGACTCCTTTCAAGTTGGTTGAGTTCTTCTTGCATTGCATTTACCTAACCTGCATCCTACAAAGCTTCAGCAACATTTTTAGGTTTAATCAAGGATAGAAAAGCATCAAAAGCACACAGATTTTTCAAAGAAGATCTGGTTTTAATTCCAAATGTTGGATCAGTTATAATGTTCTCAATGGGGTGAGAACTTTGGTATCTGTGTGTTTTTACAACCAAATAGTTATTACTTGAAGATCCTATAGTGCCTTGTTGCTGTAGAGCAGGATCAGGACAGGTTTCAATGAGGTTTGGGAATTAGTTTGTTGTTCAGTTCCCCCTATCATGTTGCCTGGGATGGATGAACCTGTTCCATCACCTGTTCCTTCCTCCAGTGCTGCTCCAGTTTGGTTTGAGTTTCTTACTAGGCCAATTTCTTCATCTTCTTGTTCATGACTCTCAGAGAGAATGTTAGTTTCATCAAAACCACATGCACACTTTCTTCAACACACATAGTTCTTTTGTTATATACTTTATAAGCCTTACTATGTGAAGAATATCCCAAGAATACTCCATCATCACTTATGGGATCAAACTTGCCTAGGGAGTCCTTGCCATTATTGTGCACAAAACACTTGCAACCAAAAGCCTTAAGGTGGGATATATTGGGCTTTATCCCTTTAAGTAACTCATAGGGAGTCTTCTCTACAAGTGGTCTAGTCATGCACCTATTTATGATATAGCATGCAGTATTTATAGCTTCTGCCCAGAAGCTATGAGGTAGTTTACTAGAATGAAGCATAGTCCTAGCCATATCTTAAAGTGTCCTTTTATTTCTTTCAACCACTCCATTTTGTTATGGAGTTCTAGGGGCAGAAAAGTTATGATCTATGCCGTGCTCATCGCAAAATTCAGCAAATTTAGCATTTTCAAATTTAGTGCCATGATCAGACCTAATTGATGCAAGTTGATTTCCTAATTGTTTCTGAATTTTTCTAACAAAAGAAGTGAACATGTCAAATTCTTCATCTTCAGATGTTAGAAACAATGTCCAGGTAAATCGAGAATAATCATCAACAAGCACCAATATATATTTTTTACCACCTCTGCTTAATGTTCTCATAGGACCACATAGATCCATATGGACCAGTTCCATCGTCCTGGTGGTACTTACCATTTTATTGCTTTTAAAAGAGGATATTACCTACTTCCCCTTGCACAAGCATCACAAACTTTGTCTTCCTTGAACTTAATGTTAGGGAGACCTATCACTAAGTCCTTGGAGACTTATTTGTTGAGTTGACTAGACTTGCATGTCCAAGTCTTTTGTTCCAAAGGAGGGGATCACTATCCACCACACTCAAGCATGTTAATTCATTTTCTGATAGTGTGGAAAGATCTATAATACAAATATTTTTCACTCTTTTTCCCTACAAAACAATCTTGTCAGTGATAAGATTTATTACAAAGCATTTTGTAGAAGTGAATGCTACCAGGTTACCTCTGTCACACAGTTGTGACACACTGATCAGGTTGTATTTCAAGCCATCTATCAGGTAAACGTTCTCAATAGAACGTGTGTCATCCTTACCTACCTTACCAACCCCAATGATTTCTCCTTTCTTTCCATTTCCAAAGGAGACATTTCCTCCCTTGAGGTTCTCAAGTGAAAGGAATTGTTCCTTGTTGTCAGTCATGTGTTTTGAGCATCCACTATCCAAGTACTATATTTGGCTACTTCCTTTCACTTGAACCTACAAAAGAATATCAGGGGTTAGTCTTAGGACCCCAAACTAGTTTGGTTCCCTTTCTATAAGAAAAAAGGATGAATTAATTCCTTTTAGCCCAATTTGGTAACCAATTTGTCCTTCGAACAAAACTTTTATTCTTTTGACTGGACTGCTCTTTTGCATTACATTCAATTTTGTAGTGACCAGTCTTACCACAGTGGGTACAGATTTTGTTCTCAGTAAGAGTGAGGTACTTGCTTTTGGGATCCCATTTAGGCAGTTGACTCCCCAAGCCAAGTCCTCTTTTGTTGCTACTATGATTTTCCTGTAGCCATGTTAAAGCATCAGAGGATTTATTCCATTTGCATGTTTTGTCCAGTTCATGCTTAACCTTACCAAGTTCCTCCTTCAACACTCTTATCTGTTCATCTTTCTTATACAACTCATCCTTTAATTTACCTACATTTTCTTCTAAGATGAGTTAAGAGTTGCCAGTCTTCTTAC
Organism: Nicotiana undulata; assembly: GCA_005239495.1. Taxonomy (NCBI): domain Eukaryota; kingdom Viridiplantae; phylum Streptophyta; class Magnoliopsida; order Solanales; family Solanaceae; genus Nicotiana; species Nicotiana undulata. The sequence continues at coordinate 84,423 of ML261686.1, forward strand.
TGGTTTCTAGTTTCAGTTTTAGATTTTCAGATTTTAACTCTAGGCCATTTGTTTCAAGTGGACGAATCTGGTTCTTCAGAGTAGTATTTTCACTCATAGAATCACTTACTCTGAGTTCCATGTTTTTACACTTTTCTCTTAACATTACACACTCCTTAGACAGGTGTTCCTTCTCCTTATTTATTACTTCATAATCATCAATAAAGTCAAGTAATAATTCAGAGAGTTTCTCTTTGGATAAGAACTTAATCTTGTCTTTGAGATGGGATATACTTACCTCTGATTCTTCATAAGATTCCTCATCTGATTCACCAATTTCCATAAGCGCTTGTTCATCTCCATCTTCATCATCCGATTCTTCATCTGAACTTTCTCCCCAAGCAGCAACCATAGCTTTTGTTGATATTTTGTTCTTCTTGGAATGAACCTGTTCCTTCTTCCGGTTCCTTCGTTCAGACCTTTCCCTTTTCCATTCAACTTCTCACTGAGGGCAGTTATTTATGTGATGATCTATTTTCCCACATTTTTAGCAGCCTTTATTGGTGGTTTTTTCTGTCGCCTTTGCCTTGTTGTAATTTCCACCTCTTGAGATGCCCTTTTTCACATAAGATAATTTTTGAATTCCTTGATGATCATAGCCATTTCATCTTCCTCCAATTTTGCTCCCTCGGTGATTTCAATGCCAGACTTCTTTTCTTCTTGGGAGCATCCATCTTCATTGTCTGCCTTCTAAGTTCATAGGCAGTGAGATTTCCAATTAGCTCATCCAGTCTGAGAGTTGCCATGTTCTTGGATTCCTGAATTGCAGTAATCTTACTTTCCCAAGAGATTGGCAGAACCCTTGTCAAAATCTTCTCAACCTTGTCTTCTTCAAGAATCGTCCTTCCAAGTGATTTTAGTTCATTTGTCAGAGTGGTGAACCTTGTGTACATCTCTTGGATAGTCTCTCCTTCCTTCATAGAAAAATTATCATATTGAGAATATAGTAGTGTTCCTCTGGATCTTTTCACATGAGCAGTTCCTTGATGAGCCACTTGTAGAGTATCCAAGATCTCTTTGGTAGTGGTACAACTTTGAATTCTATTATACTCATCTGGACCAAGTCCACACACAAGCCACTTCTTGGCCTTAGCATTCTTCTCACACGTTCTTAAGTCCTCAGCTGTGCAATCGGCTCTTGTCTTTGGAACATCTACTCCTTGAGAAGTCTTCTTCATGGTGGCCAAGGGACCATCAGTAACTATGTCCCACAGCTCATAATCTTCACCAATTAAGTGATCATTCATCCTATTTTTCCACCATGAGTAGTACTAGCCATTGAAGAGTGGTGGCCTAGCAGTTGATTGTCCTTCCCAGTTCTCAGGTGGTGCACTCGTCTTGGTCTTTTCCTAAGGTGTTAGCCTCTTCAAGGATAACCTTCTCTGATACCAATTGATGTTCCAAATGTCAATACCACACAAGAGGGGGGTGATTTGTGTGGTGTTCAATTTTCCCGTGTACTAGTTATAGAAGGACCAGGTTCTTCTATGTGTTTCAACTCGTACAGTTTGCGGAATAATAAGTACAGAAATTAAAGAACATAGAGATTTTTACGTGGAAAACACCTGGCTCAAAAGGTGAAAATAACCACGACCTACTTCCCAGTAAGATTTTCCCACACTCTTCACTAAATCAATGAGCCAAGCAGCATTTACAAAAACTCTTTTGTAAACCTGAGGATTACCTCTAATCCCTTTGTGGCAAACTAGCCTCTAGCTATTCGCGGCAAACTCCAAGTTAGCTATAACTTGAACACACAATACCTATTACAAATGCTTCTAGATAAAGCTGAAAAGGTACAAGTTGTAATCATCTACTACAAGTAAACTATACTAAAAGACAACAGATGGAACTGGTTCTTCTAGCTGGTTCAAGTAGCTTCTGAGTCGCACACATAATTCTCACACGAACTGCTTGCAAAATTGCCTTGCTAATTTTGCTCTCACTTCTTGCTTAGCTTCTGCTTTTGTGCGTACTTGTACAATAAGAACACTGAGCAATATATAGGATTAGTAAACAAGAGATTTACTAGAATTCTGATGCTGCTCTTCCTTGGTGAAAGAGTTCTAGTTAACCTCAACTCCTTAAATCCTTCCTTATCTTGATTCTGTTCTTACTGAATAAGGAGTCCTTCTCCTTATCATTTTGCTATCTTTTCGATCAGGAGATATCTCTTTAAATCACAGATTTCATTTATCTTCTGCATGTGCACCTCACGTGCCTTTAACTCTGCCTGTGTCTATGTCTCCAATGATGGACCTAGTTCAACTTTGAGTTCCTTTGTAAATCTTCAAAACCATTTAGCTTCTTGGGCCAACACACACCCTAGGTCCCAAATCACCTGACGAAGCTATCTGATCCATAAAAACCACATTCCGATATCATATACTTATAAGTCAACTTCTGGTTGACTTTTCCAATTGTTTAACCAACTTAAGAGACTAAGTGCCTCCTTTCTCTCCAAAATCACTCCGAACTCGAGCCAACCGACCCAACATAACATAAATGAGCTAAAAAACACAAAATGAAGCAGAAATGGGGGAAATGGGGCTAAACTCTCAGAACGACCGACCGGGTCGTTACATGGGGCCCACACCCAAAGACTTAAGACTTCTCTAATTCACTTGGTGTCTCTACAAGATATTGAAGAAAGTTTCAAAGAGACTTTGGTCCTCTAACGACTTCAAATTGTGAAAGGCTACTTTCTTAAATTGAGCCATTTCTTGGATAAAAAATGGAGATGTTTTACATCTACCAAGTAACGGATTTTCAGCAAAAGAATTCGTACGAATTTATACTACGTAATAGCAACGGGATTTGCAATTCTAAGGGAGTACGATAAAATCTTTCTCAAGAATATCATTATGGATTTTTCCCTACTTCGTTCCGCCCTTACGTGATTTGTCGAAATTGACGTATGTTAGAGGGATTGTCAAGAGAATCGGCTCAGGCATGCTAAAGTTATCCCTTCTTTCTTTTTGGCATGATCCATACGATACAAAGCGAAACGAGCAAATGCACAACTTCCATAAATGACTCTATTCATAGAAATGCTAGAGATGCTTATGTTCTTGATTCCCCATGTGCTTATTGTTCTATCATATGTTCATGGGCCTCAGAAAAATAAGTATGTTTAAAAAAGTTTATTTTATGATATTACTCAAAAGCATAATGGTCTTATGACATTCCAAAAGATTTTATTGACGTACTTCTTGTGCATTGCATTCATGTACATTGAACCATGATCAGATGGCGTTATATACGAGTATATATATATATATATATATATATATATATATATATATATAGAGAGAGAGAGAGAGAGAGAGAGAGAGATGGGATATGGGATATGGGAAAAGGTTACGATGTTATTACGCACTACCACCTGATCATTTGGTATATATTAATGATTTTGCCCACAGTGGTCGAGATGATATAATGGGATGCCTTCAGAGGCTTGATGATATTATGAACACATGTACCTATGCACGACATGACATTCATATGCATATGCATGACACTATGAGTATTTCATGATTTACAGAGTTATTTAGACTTACATGTCGAGTCTTTTACTCCATGTTTCTCTCATGTCTATTATTTACTGATTTTCATTCCTTACATACTCGGTACATTATTTGTAATGACGTCCCTTTTGCCTGGGGACGTTGCATTTCATGCCCGCAAGTCACGATAGTCAGGATGAGAGCCCTCCAAGAAGGCTATCAGCTCAGCGGAAGGTGTTGGTTCTCTCCATTTGCTCCGGAGTTGCTTATTTGGTCAGTATGATTAGGACATGTATTAATTAGTATGGTGGAGCCCTGTTCTGAACTTTATGACATTTATGTACTCTTAGAGGCTTATAGACATATGTCGTGTACGTGAAAGATTGTATAATCATGTCGGCCAATGTTTAGTGTACGAGTGATCATTTTTGGTCTTATAGGCCGGTATGTCATATGTATAAGTTCGTATTCCCCCATGCTTTATTTAGGTTCATTTACCTACGATAGAATGATACGAAAGATACATTACGTTGGTACTCGGTTGAGTAAGGTACCGAGTGCCCGTCGCGGCCCATCAGATTGGGTCGTGACATGAATGTTCAATGTGTATTGGCATATGGGGAATTCTGTCGAGGTCAAAATAACCGGTTATCCTTTAAACCTTCAAAGATGAATAATTAAAATTTAATTAGATATATGTGATCCTTTTGTTTACTTTATTTGATTTTATAAAGTACAAACATATAAAGAGGCGTATCTCATTTAATTCTTCCATATAGACGATTTTCCTGGTGTATGTTCCTTCCGTATGTTTTATTTGTTTAGACATACTTGCCATGATTGTAGTATCTATTTGAAAAGGTATGTCATATCTAAAGTGAGTTATATCACCTCTTGAAAAATATTGCAACCACTACATGAATGTAGTTTATACCTTTTAACTTTGCAACCTACTAATAATTATTTTAAGGCATCAAAAAGTATAACACCAATAAGTCGTTCTCTATTACTAACTTCAAACTCTCAGAAATATTTAAAACATTGTAGACAAAGTAGTAACTCTTTTATTCCATAAAACATGAAAAGGATTTTTCAATGAACCTTACCTCCCTTTATAATCAACATTGTATATGTTACAATTGCCACAAGTTGCACTATTATGTATAATATCCACTCTCTCTTGCAGTACCCTTTTTGCAAGAAGCATATGATGAACTTGTAATGTACGTTATTTTCACAATCTATAATATTTATGCTACATAACATCAACCAATATATTAGACTATGTACGTATACACATACTTAAAAAAACATGTATAATATGAAAATATTTGTAAAAATTTAAATGTGCATCTACAAGTAAGTCATTCATAATATCGATGATCTTCACTTCTTTGGCATTTTCACAACCTTAGTCGGTATTAGTGCAATTTCTGTTTTCTGCCTTCATGGTATCACATATGTATTTTACTTCATGTTAAAAATTTATCATCTTTTTTTTATAGCAAAAATAGTGGTAGAAAATTATTGACTTATATATTTATATCAATTTGCAATTAGATAATGTGCACTTATTTAAGCAAATAATAAGTTCGTTTCCCCTGGAGCAACTAAGTTAAAAGGGAAATCATTAGAAAATGTACACTAACTCTGGATTTGAGAGAAACAAATTTAAAAATTGCATGAGCTTCGCAAGTCATGACGTTTAATTAAATAGAATTGATAATAGTATTCATAATACCTCTTGCAAAGTTCCGTAAATTATGTGACGTCCAACCTATGTTGTGCAAATTTTGTTAAGGGGATAACTTTCTCATGTATTATAGGCAAACTAATACACACTAATTTCAATCCAAAGACAACTGAATAAGCAAACAATGTTAGAAATTGACTTGATAGTTTGCAAAAACTTAATTAGCTATATGTAAACTAATTACTTCAATTATAAAAGTAATTAGCTTTTCCCAACTTCATGATCGTATATGAAAGAGGCGAAATAAACCGTCAACTAAAGAGATTATATTCATTCTGGTTAAGAAACTTAGCTCAAAGCAACAACATAAAGCAAATAAATATATAAGAATGTAGAGAGAAAGAGAAGAGATTCTTATTTCATAAGAGGTTTCCATGTGTATATAATATCATTTCCCATCTATTTATAGTATTATATAGAGGTATGCAAAAGGATGTCATAAACATTACATTAAGTATTTGAGATCATGGAGGAAGATCATGGGGAGGTTACGGAGGTATGGAAGTTACAACAACAAGTATTGGAGTAGTGAGTGTTATAGGAGTTATGGACATCCACCATATACTAATGTTCATAACACTCCCCCTTGGATGTCCATTGATAATGTGCCTCGTTAAAACCTTACTAGGAAAAAAAAACCTGTGGAAAAAAATCTTAGTGAAGGAAAAAGAGTACACATATTTTGTAATATGCATTGTTTGCTGCCTTGTTATAAACCTTGCCAGGAAAACCCATTAGGACAAATCATGTGCGAAGGGAAAAAGAGTGCAGCGCGTGCTATACTGCCCCTGACAAAATTATCACTTGATATCTCAAAGACGATGAATTTCAATCATGTATAACAACTTCTCAATTGCTGAGGTTGGCAATGCCTTGTGAAAAAGTTTGCCAAATTATCACTTGAACATATTGTTGAACACCAATCATGTCTGAAATAGAACTTTGGTGAAATATGTTTTATTTTGTCGCCTTCGATAGTCCTTCTTTCAATTGAGCTACGCATGCAGTATCAACTTTAATGTAATTGAAATCTTGTTGAATACCATAATCTGGCAGTACCCTCATAGCCAAATAGATTATCTAAACGACGAACCATGCGCTGCATTTGTATAACCAACATAACCTTGACAATATTTGTTAGAATAAACAAATCTATATCAAGGACTTCTTTTGCAATATAATCCTAATAGTATTCCAGTATCTTTATATAGGAATTAACTATATCACGCTAGTATATTGTTATACACGTGGTTCTATAAAGATACATAGTGCATCAATTGCAATTGACATAAAAATAAATTATGTACACCATAATTGCTTTAATCCACATAAGGATTTTCTGAAGCTTTGTTTAATGAATTTCTTCGGAACCTTAATATGCTTCAGAATACATTATGCATATATCAAGTTTTTCATGTATTGCCAAAGTTAAAACCTGAAAACGATTTCATCCACCACATGAGAACATATCTCAATGTAATTAATTCCAGGATATCCGTCCAACTTCACATTTTTTAGGTGAAGTCAATTTTCATTGCGCATTCTTCTCCATTATCTCCATAACTCCCACTACTCCAATACTTATTGTTGTAACTCTCATACCTCCATAACCTCCCCATGATCTTCCTCCATGATCTCAAATACTTAATGTCATGTGTAAACATCCAATTTTTGCCCCGCATGAAAACTACTTCTAAAAAAATAATCAAAAAAAAAAAACTTTTAATGCTAATTAGGTCGTTTTGGTAAAAATAAATTTAATTAGTAGTAAAGTGGCTATTTTTTAACCTCTCGTATCAAACTTGTCCAAATTTCAGGGCCCAAATTACCCGAGCCCATAACGTCCTAGCCCACTACCTAAATACCCATTCCCTAAAACACCCAAAACCTTACCCTAGAGACTAGACCTAATTAGATGTATATATATAGACCTAAAAAGGACTAAAAATGAGGACAGACTCTTCAGCCTTAGACCCCTAAGAGAAAACGGAAGCACCTCCCAAAAAGAAGAATCAACCATTTTTTTAGCTCAAGGAAAAAATCAGGGAGTAGCCAACCTTCATCTTCTTGGAGAAGATAGCAACAACAATGTACCTGCTCTATAGTCATCTCAACCCACCATGAAACAACCACAAAAAGCAGATTCCACCCAAAACAGTCTCAAATTAATGCCTCAAAAATCGCAGGTAACAACCATCTTCTTCACTAGGAAACTTTGAGCTAACAACAGCCAAAAGATCTCTCTTCGCTCATTTTTAACCCCAAAAAAACGCAGCAGGTGCTGCTGATTTTCTTCCTCCAAAAACGCCCTCTTCTTCACCAAAAATCCAGCAGCCACCGAGCTGAAAACAGTCATGAATCAGCTCTAAACAGCGACCAAAATTTCACTCAAAACCAATCGAGAAACAGCCACAAAACTGCTCCAAAAGTAGCCCCAAAACCATCCGCTAAATAGACAAAAATAGCCACAAAACAATCCGTTTGAATTAAAGCGAGACTTCCTTATCCGAGCTCGATTGTTCGAGGTTGCCGTCTGACAAATTTTCCGGGAAATTGAGTCTTGCCTTTATTTGGATTCCTATTTTTGTTATTGTGTTGCTCTCAGGTATGTACACATCCAGCTGAAAATACTTTGCGAATATAATTTGAGAACTTGGGTATTGCGTTCCATATTTGCTTTGTTCACTAGAATCGGCATGTTCTGGTTATTGAAATTGTTTGGATTCCTTGTTGTTTTCTGATATTGATTAGGTGTTATAAATGTCGAATGTCCATTGATATCTGCTCACACAATTATTTCATTATTGGAGATATGTACACTGTCAATAGTTGCTATACAAAATGATTCTAGGTCTTTCTTTTGTTTATAGTTTCTGAAATTTGATATTGGCTAGGTTGATTAGAAATTGCAGCAGCGACCCTCATTTTGTTCTTTTTGTATTATGTGAGTCACGTGAGTTTGTTTGGCCAAAAGTGATTAAGTTTTGGGCTCTCTTTTTTTCCGTTGGGCCGTTTGTTTGTCTTAAAAAAAAATCAGAAAAGTGGATTAAGCTCCAAATGGTATGGTCTTTTAGTTTGGGCCAATTTGATAAATGAATGGATGACTCAAATAAATCTTCCGCCATAGCCCCATCTCATGACTTAGTTTAGGGGTTACTTCAGACATAGTGAATCTCAAAAGTCCTATTAGATGGTGACTACCTCAAACTTAGATAATAAATTAAGCATCAAAGTATACGTTTTACGTAACTTTGAATGAGACTAAACTAAATATACTTTTTTCCTCAAAATTTTGTATACGTTTACGTAACACAAATAAAGACTAAAATGAACACTCGTAGAGACACTTTAGGGCAGATTTTAAACTATTATCGTGATTACGTACATGTTCGCGTGACGTGATCTCGATTTTTAAATGAATCCAAAGTACGCGCTCGCGCGACTTTGACTGTTTTCTTAAAAGAAATCAAGTGTCGGGAATTATGTACACGTCCGCGTGACATGATTTTTGACACGTCCAATTCGAACGGGTATACACATACATAACCCGTCTTAAAATAATCCTTTAAAAATAAATAGTTGAATAATTAGAAGCGGTAAAAATATAAAATGCACATAGGTATTAAAATTAGTAATTAAACAATTTAGGCCAAGTTTAATCATTAAGCGACCGTTCTAGAACCACGGAACTCGGGAGTGCCTAACACCTTCTCCCAGGTTAAAAGAATTCCTTGCCCGAATTTCTGCTTCACAGACAATTTAATAGAGTCAAAATTCCTCGGTTTTGGGATTTCTAAATAAATAAATGGTGTCCCAGAACACCGTAAAATATTTGGGTGGCGACTCTAAATAAAATAAATCCCAAAAATCGAATAATGTCACTTAAAGTGGAAAAACTCCCTTATTACCCTTACCGGGTGAAAAGGGAGGTGTGACAGCTCTGGCGACTCTGCTGGGGACCGAACCCAGAATCTCTGGTTCAGGGTTCAAGAATTCAAGCTTGTTAATGTGATTTTACTTGGCTTTATTAATTGTGATATTAATGTGTCTTGTGTGCTTAATGTGCTAAATATTATTTATTTACCGCTTTAATATTTATTTGAACTGTATTTAAATTGCCTTCTTACGCCTCCCTTCTGAGTCTTCTAAAATTGGTGCACACGTTCGCGTGGCCCGCCTTTCTGTTAGAGGTCATACCAAGTAAGAAATACAGGGATGGACTAGCCACTAGGCCGGATAGCCTTTCGTGCTACCGGTACGTCGCTCCCACCCCGACTCGAGTTGTCCGCTCGGGTAATCCAGGTCTAGAACAAAAACCCCAGGTTTAACCCTAGAATGACATAACCTCATGCCGGATCCCTAGTAGGAACGATTATTTGCATCATGTGCATTTTTTACTTAGGGGACTCAACACAGGGGTTGGGTCCGTCTAGGACAGGTGTACCCGAAATAAAGACTATCCTGATGCATCTTACTTGCTACGTGTGCATTTATGTGTTTCGGCTTGTGTGTTGACTAGCTAAAGAAATAAAAAACAACAGAAAAATCAAGAGTGAGGTAGGATAGAAAATTCACCCGGTATTGAAAATCCCTGTATTTGAAAATGCCTCGAAACTCTGCCAAAATTTTTGGAAAAAAAAAGAGAAAAAGAAATTGTATCTCAAAAAAAAAAACAATATCATGTTTTCCCGGTTATGTCAAAACTGGCCGAACTACGCGGGTCTGATTCTCACCGGATGTGAGATACGTAGGCAAACCTCATCGGTTCCGGCCCCTATTTTAAAATTAAAAAAAATTCCAAAAATATTTTCTTTTAATCCGTTCTTTAGAAAATTTCAAATAAAAAATAAAAAAAAATTTATACCAAAATATATTTTATTTGTAAGAGTCTTTCGTTAGAAAAAGAAAATAAATAAAATCAAAATTCGAAAAATATTTTCTACCTTTTTTTAGAAGTCTTTTTTCCAATTTTCAAAATCCAAAAATAATTTCCTTACTTACCTTTTTAGAAAAGTCTTTCTTTGAGACCCATATTTTTAAAAAAAAATCCAAAAAAAAACACATATATTTTCTACCTGTTTTTAGAAGTCTTTTCCCAAAAATTCCAAAAATTAAAAAAAAATCAAAAAAAAAACACATATATTTTCTACCTGTTTTTAGAAGTCTTTTCCCAAAAATTCCAAAAATTAAAAAAAATCAATCAAAAATCCAAAATATGATATTTTCTTTTTCTTTTTTTAAATTAAAACAAAAAACCAAAATCAAAAATTCAAAAATATTTTCATTCTCCTTTCGAAAATTGAAAAGAAAATTCAAGATTCAAAAATATTTTTTTTAAGAAATATTTCTTTCATAAATTCAAATTAAAAAGTCCAAAAATCCAAAAATATTTTCTTTCTTCTTTTTAAGTCTTTGTTTAAAAAAAAACAAAAAACAAAAAAACAAAAAAAATTCAAAATCCAAAAAAAAAAAAAAAGGGTTGGGTAGGTTATTTACTTTATTCACAATCTTCCCGAACTACGCAAGATCTGATTCATGCGGCGTCATGATACGTAGGCAATCCCCATAAGATTCGATCATAACCAAAAAAAAAAAATTAAAAAGGGTGGAAAAAAAAAGAGAAAAAGAAAAAAAAAAGTGATAACTTCTAACGTGTCTTTTGTTTTGAATTGTGAAGATAGTTTGAGGTGGTCGGTTTGTGGTAAGCTGTCAACACAAAATCCAAGGGAAAAATGACAAGTGACATTGAAGCTGTTACTAGCAGTCATGAGACTCAGGGTCAGAGGGTTCAACAAGAGTCTACTGTGGTTGAGGAAAATAGAGTTCTGAAACAGAAAATGGCTGAAACGTGTCAAGCATGGGCTAATGGCCAAAGACCGCCCTTTTCTTCTCATGGTTTTCCAGAGTTCACACCCATCTCGACTATTGTCATTTCGGTCTCATTGCCTGAAGAATCATATCCACCCGGGTTCAGTCCATATCCCAACTGTACAACCACAGTTGGAACTTCTGTTGCGTGTTCTCAAAGTGTGCCATTGACAACCAATCAGACAACCGTTGTTGTTACGCCTATCTTCACTGTCCCACAACTAACAATGGTACATAAGAAAAGTCATGAATCACAATTTGCTACTCATCAAGAACA
>ML261687.1:0-16945 GCA_005239495.1 Nicotiana undulata
ACCACATGAAATACTCCAAGCCACCCTGCTCAAAATCCATAACCATGCGAAATTCGACATCAAATACTCAAAGAGCATTTCCATAACCACGGGGAAATCGGACGATACCATGCCACCCGAACTAGAAAGAACATAACCAATACGTCTCAATCATGCAACACCCATACTGGCCTACCAATAACTCTAAGTCAACTCTGGTCACCCACAACAGGTAGATAACTCTCCGAACGTTCATAACGACTGAATCATGACATATACTAACACCTGACTAGCTTTGCTCGCATCCTCGTAGTTTACAACTACAATGTTCATGAAAACTCCCAGTCTCAAAAATCTATGAGGCGCACCAATTACTATATCTGATCCCAATTCCACCACTCGAATATATAACATGTCTCTAATACTCAATCATTCCACGGGGATACTCTTATAATTCTTCTATGCCACCAACAAACTTGAATATCGGCAATCGATCCAACAAGAGAGTTCTGTAACACCAATGATGCACCATTACTCAAACACATTGCCTTAAACACATTGTCCTTTATGAATGTGTATTCTCATCCAGCTACCCAATAGTGGTATCCTTTACATAATAATCTGAAGCTGCCAGTTCTGACCTTTCTTCCAGAACTGAACCGTGACCTCACATATGTCACTCTCCACTATACACAAAATACCGCATACGCCATGCAATCCTATGATAAATATGAGAACTTCATGTTCCCTTCCTAGCCACAAACAACTATGTACCCAACTAGCCAAGAACTTTCCATTGATCCCGTTTAGAAGAAAAATCACTATACATCACATGGACCTCACGCCAGTAGAAATATACATCTCCAACCATGGTAGAAATCATCAAGAACTCCCGAATCACATTTTTACAACACCAACTCGTCAGGACTGAATCCTTTTAACTCAACCAAGCTACGCATGCCACCAAATTCCAAGAGAATTGCTAAGAAAACACTTGTAACAACTCATTACCTTATAAACACCCAAAGAACTAACCATATCCCTTATCATGCTGATCCGACGTACTACCAAGTTGTCCTATTTATCCAAGTTCCTTCTGACTTACCTTCGAATTGATACTTCTTCTAGCCATAATACCGCAATTCTCAATCCCGACTCACCGCACGAAACCCGAGCATAAAAATATATCGTCTAAGGCTCATAAGCTGCTGAATACACCCTCAACTATCCCAAAATGCACCACATTAGAAATACTTACCCTGAAGAGACTTCCTGCGAATTTAAAGTCATTACCTTCACTTTCCTAATACTGATGGTTAGAATCCATGATAATGCAAATACATCACAAGCCTTGACGCCTTCCCCGTAAATCTCAGTTCTATTCCTTCTCTCACCTTGAAGATCCTTGATCGTTACATATAACCTTGAATCCGTCTGAACCATTCTCGAACATCATTTACTCCACGCAATTTCAATTACACTAACCAAGTAAACAGAACGACCTGACCCCGCTTGCAATCCACATACTAAGAAAGTAATCCACACCTTTGAAGCAACAATCACACTCATTCATTGCACACTCTACACTTACCAGTACAACTCCATCATTCAATGAATTCCACCATCCGTAAGGTACATTACAACTTGTATCGAAGAAATTTCCATCACTCGAGTCATTCTCAGACTCCACCTCTGTAGGTCATAACTGATTCACCAACATACCTCGAACCGAAACCAATACAACATATAATCGTGTAATCAACTTATCATTAGCAGACTCCCCCATTTGGCTCAAAGCCAAGGATCAAGACAAACAATAACTTACGATGCCCACACATTATCACTTCCACCATACTGTGGTGAGGTTCAACTAAATCCTTCATATGTTCATATGACCCAGACCATCTAACCCTCAACTCGCATGCAATTCTCGCATCCACCATTGTAATGATCATGCCAACTCCCACAAGCGAGCTAAACTCAAATTACAACATACATCATCTACTGGTAGAAAAGAACTTGCTACAGATAAACATAAGGGTTACACACCTCAAGACAACCTGCAGGAAATACCCCTGCCTGCTTAACCTCAAAATGGTATCTCCCTATACACTTATGAAAATCGTGGCTATCGCGCAATCAGTATACCTTCCTACATTAGAACACAACCATTTCCTGCCCCCAAAACATCTCATTTAGCGGTATAAGAACCTGAAGCTGATGACAATACTAACATTGGGGTTGTGGTCAAGGAATTCTTAAGCTTCTGGAAGCTCTACTCACACTCGTCTGACCACATAGATACCTTCACTGGACACCACGTGTCCCAAGAATGCTACTGAACTGAGCCAACAATTCACACTTGGAGAACTTCGCACAAAGCTTCTCCTCCCTATATCCTTGTGATACCATCATCAAATGCCGAGTATGCTATCCCTGGCTATGAGAGTACGACAGGATGCCATCAATAAATACAATAACAAAGGAGTTATAATACGGCTGAATACACCGGCAATCAAATACATAAATGCTATTGGAGCATTGGTCAGCTCAAAAGACATCACATGAACTCATAACATAACAGGAAAGCCCACTTCACTCCACAACTAACTACACGAGAGGTCCTTCAATACTCATAACTCGAAGCCATATTCTAACTCAATACACAAGTCAAATAATTAATGGTTCTTGCCACATCTCCCGCTAATTCGTTTTCGTCACAATCAAACAACCTGAATACATCTAACTATCCGATCACACTCACAATATAGTCATCAAGTCACAAAGTTCCATCAATAAGGACACCAACAGACATACAAGTCCCCTAACACATGTGCTCATCCAAATGCAATCTCAACACTCAAGCCACAGACAAAATCCAGCCTCAAGTCCTTCCGACTGGCCCATTATTAACATGTTAAAAATCACATCTCACCCATGGAAGTCACAAGCCGCCAACGCACAACTGATACCAAGCACTCGTGTGCGCATTCGAATACATGAAAGGAATTCAAAGAGTTACGTTTTTGGGCTGAATAAATGAATTCACACGATAAGAATTAAAGAATGTGGAATTTTCCTAAGGGTTCTGCAGCCTCTCGAAGATAAGTACAGACGTCTTCGTACCGATTCGCAAGACTCTACTAAACCTGCTCATGACCGTTGAGTCCTATGTAACCTAGAGCTCTGATACCAACTTGTCACGACCCCAAATCCTAACAGGCCGTGATGGCGCCTATCGTGGAACTAGGCTAGCCGACCATCACTTTACTACGCTTTTGTTCAATCATAACAATTCACAATTAAATAATCAACAAGCAACCATAGCATAAATAATATAAATAATTCTTAGCGTCCCCATAATATTTTAAACCACCTCCCAAGAACTGGAGTCAATAGTCATGAGCATCTACCAATAAATAAATCTAACTCTGCTAAAACAATAATGTATATCTCTGAATCAAATGCTAAAGCTAAACAAGGAAAGGAAATGGAGAAGCTGTGGACGCTGGACAGCTACCTCGAAATCCCGTGAACTTCTCCTATCAAACCTGCGTCAGCTACTGCTGAGAGCTGGTACCTGGATCTGTGCACAGAGGCACAGGGAGTCTTTATGAGTACGCCAACTCAATAGTAATGAAAATAAATCACAGTCTGAGAAATATAAAGCACACCAACAGATACACCATTTCACAAAAGCCAGTAAAACACCAAGTCACAAAGTAGTGTTCAGCAAATTCATAAGTTCGAAATCAGTTTTAAGAAATCCCTTGAAAAAAAGTATATATCAATATATCTCAGTGAAATCCTCAGTAAGACTTAGTTTGAAAACGAAGTGCATCATAGTTTGAAACATAGTAAAATCATCATAAAAGTGCCCCTCGGGCCAAAATCATTTCTCATAACAGATGCCCTCAGGCATTCCCTCAATCACTCAGTATGAATCATCACTCAGTATCAGCCCCGCAGGCAATCATCATCACTCAATCGGTACTGGCGCTCACTCCAGAGGGGCTCCTACAGCCCAAGCGCAATAATAACATAAGGCTTGGAAACCTTCTTATCTCTCTCATGAGGCCTGGAAGCCTCCTCACATCACTCATAAGGCCTGGAAGCCTCCTCACCTCTCTCATAAGGCCTGGAAGCCTCCTCACATCACTCATAAGGCTTGAAAGCCTCCTCACCTCTCTCATAAGTCCTGAAAGCCTTCTCACATCACTCATAAGGCCTGGAAGCCTCAACACCTCTCTCATAAGGCCTGGAAGCCTCCTCACATCACTCATAAGGCTTGGAAGCCTCCTCACCTCTCTCATAAGGCCTGGAAGCCTCCTCACATCACTCATAAGGCCTGGAAGCCTCCTCACATCACTCAGTCAGACACTTTCAATTAGCCCTTAGGCCATAAACAAACCGGGTTCTCGACCCAAAACAGTGTTTCATTTTCTTCAATAAATAGTATCAAAATACTCTGAGTGTCAAAACCATTTATCAGGAAACTACTGAGTGTAATTCACAACATATCAAGTGAGGAAACACAATAAAACAGTTCCCCAAGGGGTAAACAGATCGGCACTAGGCCCCAAAATCATAATATATAAATACTAATTAAGCATAAGCTAAAAAATCGATTTAGCAACTCAATGGTCGCCTAAATACGGAGATATTTCCAAAGTTTCAATCTTTCCAGTTCAAAACCCGTAAAAGGGTGCATAGTCCGGGGTTTCATACCCTTAGGACAGGATTTCAAGACATTAATTACCTCAAAACTAGCCCGGAATTATTTCGCAACACGCTTGCCTCTCGAATCAACCTCTGAAGGCTCTAAATCTACCAAGTTCAGATTTGTATCATCAACATATGTTTAAGGAATAATTTCCAATTGAAAAATATCGAATTTAGCTCAAAATCCGAATTCGGTCAAAACCCGATCCCTGGGCCCGGTTCCCTAAACTCAGAATTTTTTTTACATAAAAGTGTTCTTCATCTTCTCACGATTCCGTACATATAAAGAACACCAAAATCGGAGTCCGTTTGACCCCTCAAATCAACTCTTGAAGGTCTCATAATCTCATGCCCCAAAATCCTATTTTTCTACTGTTTTTCATGAATTAAAGGCTGGGATTATGGTCTATAATAACCCATAAATGATTTTTAATGATCAAGACACTTACCTCTATGAAGAACACTGATTTCCTCTCTTAAAAATTGCCTCAAAAGCTTCTCCCCGGTCAAAAATTGGAAGAAACCTCGAACTGCTCGTTATATATATATATTGTTCACGCGTTTTACTGCTCCCAATGGATTCCTTGTGAAATTCTAATCAATTTAGGCTTTTGAAGCACTCAATTTTACTTTATAATGAAGGAGATATGTTAGTTTAAAGATTTGCAAATAGTGCAGGGTTTTAATACGCCGTCAGGGGCAATTTCGTCATTAACCTAAAAAATTTGGGCAATCTTGGTAAAATGGCCATAAAATCCTCATACGATGTCCAAATTCGACGATTCATTTTGCTACGGGTACGTAATTATGATACGGATCTAATGCTTCATTCATAACAGAAATAAGAGATCATTTGTTCAATATGATATCATTTATGCTTGAAGAAACGACGTCAAAATATAAGAAAAACGAGCACAACGCAGCCCAAACTTATCCAAAACTCACCCGAGCTCCTCGGGACCCCATACAAACATTCTAAAAAGTCCCATTAAATAACTTGAATTTAGTCGAACCTTCGGAGCACCCAAAACAACACTGAAACACCATATCTATGTCGAATTCAAGCCTAAGAACTTCTAAATTTCCAACTTTCGCCAATTCAAGCATAATTCTACACCGGATATCACAAAATTATTCTGAACACACTCCTAAGTCCCAAATCACCTAACGAAGGTATCCTAGCCATAAAATCCGCATTCTGAAGTCGTTTACCAATAAGTCAACTCGCAGTTGACTTTCCCATTTTAAGGCTATTTTTAAAGACTAAGTGACTGAATTCTCATTTAATCATTCCGATTTTAAGCTTATCAACTCTAACACATCAATAATAGAATAATCAGTCTATGATAAGTCAATAACAGCAATTATAATGCAGGTTGTACGTAACGACAGACCGGGTCGTTACACAAATCCTGGTGTGTCAAAGTTTACGAGGGTCTCATATGAACTCTGAGCAGTGCTCACACCAGGAAGGCCAAAGGATAGTAGTTAGATTACATTGGCTTTCAGCCAACAAAGAATTAGCATTCAGAGGAATGCAGGACATAACTGGAAAGTACACTTAGGGATAAAATCACACATAGAATAGAGACTAACACTTTGAAATTGAGCAGACTAACAATTTTGAAAATTAACAAAGTTATAAACTGATAATGACCAACTCATGAGCATGCTTCACAAAAGACAATACTGAATTAAGATTAGGGCAAATCATAGAAAAAGAGTTCATTGATCAATTAAGGAGCCTAGAAGCATATTAGTTATCAGTAAGAATTAGTGAAAAGGTTATAGCATGGTGAGCACAGAATCAAGTAAATAATATGATAACAGATTTAGTAACAAACTAATGAGTCTAGTGTCAAAACATACTTAATACGAAATAGTAGTCTTAAGTTACACCTAATTAAGTAGATTTCATCATTTAATCTACTGAGTTAAACATGCCTATAATATAGAAAGCAGTTAATCGAGTAATAGTAACATTATAGAACGGGTAATAAAGTAGAAAAGGATTCAACACTTACTAGTTCAGATGAAATAGAAAAAATCTTAATAAGGTAGCAATGACCACCAACAGAAGCAACAATGTAGGATATCTGGCATTGGCTTCCAGCCGGCCAGGAATCAAAGCAGAATAGAATAACAGTATACAGTATATAGTTTTTAGTGGTGAGAAGATTCGAGTTCTTAGTCTATCTGACGGACAAAAGGGGGAGGGCTTTAAATAGAACTAGACTATAGCATACAAATATGGTAATAATCAATCAAGGAAAGCATCTAACAGTTAATTAAGGAAAGAAAACTCAGAACCTTATTTTAGGTAAGTACATACAAGATGGTAGAGAAATACGAGTAAAACTAGGCGCGTAAAACATATAGACAGCTTTCAACAAGCAATTAAAGAATCAAACAGATTTGAAGAATCGAAAACCCCTAGGTTTAGGGTAAGTAAAACTTGTTAACAATTAGACAGAATCATTTAAGAAACAAATAAATTAAAGAATCAGAAACCCTAATTTTTAGGGTAAGTGAAATTAGTCAGAAATAATCAAATGAATAACGGATAAACAGCAACATTAAAGGTTGAACTAGATTTGGTTTGATTTTTGTTAAGAATCAAAAACCCTAATTATTAGGGTAAAAAATTAGTCAGAAATATCTACGAAAAATAGAGATGCACATAGATATACGAAAACATTATAGAAAATGTTTAACAAAAACAAAGAACCATAATAGATCTGAAAAGATCATAATCCTAATTTTAGGGTGAGTGAGGAATCGAACAAAATCTCAGAGATTCACACCATAAAGAGACGGAAATGATTATAGATGGAAAGAAGTGAAGGTTCGAACCAGATTCGGTCCAGAATGAAGGAAATTGGCTTGCCATGCTAGGAAAGCAATTATGTTATGCCATAAACGAGTAGTCAATAATAGCGAGAATGGATCGATAAGGTAAGGAAATCCTCGATTGATTCCATATCTGGTTGGAATCGAAGGAGACTAGGGATGACGGAGCTAGGGTTTTAGAGAGAAGATGAGTTTTTTAGGGCGGGGGGTTTAGAGGAATGATGGGTTAAGGATAGGATTGGTTTTAATTAAAAGGGGGAGATGAATGGGGGTTATTGATCTTGGGAGACAAGATCAACGGTCGGGATTGAAGGTGGGTTGGGTCAGGTATAAAGAACGGGTACCGGTTGGTTTATTGGGTCAGGGGTTATTTTATTTGGGTTGGGGTGTTGGGCTAGTGTATTTCAAGTAATTGGGCTAGGGTTGGTCCGAAAATTGCTTTAAAATGTGTTGTTATTTAAGTACTCAATTTTAATTAATAAATAATTTGTAAAAAATGATAAATAAATAAATGAAATATCATTTGTGCATAAAACAAGTAAAAATAGTTATTTAATACTGTAAAAAGTATAAAAGGATTATTTGGCATAATTAAAGTCATTATAAGTACATATAGGCTATTATTGCAAATGTGAAATTTTGGCCTTAAAAATGCAAATGTAATTGTGATAAATATGTTAAAAATATTTAAAATATAATATGGGTATAAATGGTGAAATTAGATGATAAAATTATTGTAAAATAATTTGTGATGCAATTGATGAGTATTTATATAATAAAATGTAGGAATTAATTGATTTAAAACCATTTAAAATTATTTAAAAATTTATGAAAAAGCTTGTATATGTCTATAAATCAAGTGATGATGCATATGCAATATTTTGAAAGTATATATATATATATTTACAAAATATGAGAGAAAAACTGGGTATCAACACAGCTCCCAAAGAGTCCCACATGACAGCAGTAAAGGGAATTATTTGTTATCTCATTGGAACTACTTCTGATGGACTATGGTATCCACGCTCTAACAATTTTAAATTAGAAGGTTTTTCATAAGTTGATCTTGCAGGTGACAA
Organism: Nicotiana undulata; assembly: GCA_005239495.1. Taxonomy (NCBI): domain Eukaryota; kingdom Viridiplantae; phylum Streptophyta; class Magnoliopsida; order Solanales; family Solanaceae; genus Nicotiana; species Nicotiana undulata. The sequence goes on from ML261687.1 coordinate 8,631, forward strand.
GGAAGATAGGAAAATCACCAGTGGCACGTGTCAATTACTGGGAAAATCCTTAATTTCTTAGAATAGTAAAAAACAAGGATCTATTGCATTATCCACTACAGAGGTTGAATACATTTCCATCGGACAATGTTGTACACAGTTACTATGGATGTCTAATCAATTGGGTGATTATTAAATATTTTTCAAACCTATTCAATTTTTTTGTGATAATTCTAGTGCTATATATCTTTTAAAGAATCTTGTGCATCATTCTAGAGCTAAGCATATACTCCCTCCGTCCAGTTTATGTGAAACTATTTTATTTTTCGATCCGTTCCAAAAAGAATGACCCATTTCTAAATTTGGAAATAATTTTGGCTAAACTTACAATTCTACCCTTAATGAGAAGCTTTTTTAACCACACAAATACTCTGGGCCCTGTTTGACTTGTTTAGGACCACAAATTCCGAAAGTCTTCATTTTTTCTTAAACTTCATGCCCAGTCAAACAAGTTCACATAAATTGGAACGCAGGGAGTTGATATCAAGCATCATTTTATTATAGATCATGTTATCAAAGTCTATATAGTACTGTCATTTGTTAGCACCATTGATCAATTAGCTGATATTTTCACTAAGCCCTTACTAGAAGATAGATTCTATGTTTTAAGGGATTTACTTGGCATCATTTCTCATAACTTCAAAACTTAGGACTTATTTGTATTTTTAATTTCTTATATGACTGATGTTTAATTTTTGTGTGTACTCATTAGTGTATCGCCTCCGTTCTTCCCTCTCTTTTCATATCAATCGCTGCTTCCATTAAAGGAAAACCAATCATCGTGACTCTTCACTGACACCCTTTCCTTTCATATACTGAACTGTCAACTTTCGCTTCAAAAGTCTCTGAACCTTTAGTGAGAATGTTCTATGCAAATCTTCGCTCTAATAAGCCTTATAGGTTGGAATCCTTAGTTCTGGGTAAGCGCATTGTTCTTGATTGTGATATATTTGACTCAATCTTCTCATGTAAGTGCTCTGGTATTCCAATGTTTTTCAAAAACACTTGGCCCGATGATTTTGATATTTCTTTTGATCAAGCAAAACGATGTATTGTTGAGCATTCCTCTGATGCTCTCCCAAACCAGTTAGGTCCTAGAGATGTTAATTTTGAAACTCGTATATTAGCCCACATTGTTGCAACCACTATTCTTCCTCGAACTAGATCTTTCTCTACCTTCTCTCAAAGAGATACTTTCCTTATTTATTGTCTAGTGACTAAACTCAAGATCAAGCTATCCTCGTGGGTCATAAATTTCATGATAGAGAGTGTTGATGATCCCACAAGTCTTCCTTATGGAATAGCCCTCTCTTTTATCCTAGAAGATCATAATATCTCGATCTTAGAATACCCTCTTGTCTCCATATCAAAATTCGACAATTGTAGGGCTTACGCTAGTATAGGGTATATGTGTTTAAAAAGGCACTTGGGTAAAGAAATAGGACGGTGAAGTAAAAAGTGCTCAACTTGACTCCAAGGTTAAAACCTCGGTCTCTCCTCACAGTGCAAGTGATCCTGCTATCATTGAGAAATTGACTGCTATTGACTCCAAGCTGGCCAAGATCCAAGAACTCCTAACTGCTACTCAGTCCACTGTTGGTGATATTTACTCAATCTCAAAGCAAATAGGGTTGGACGTCTCCAAGATAAGGGTCAACATTCAGCGACTTCGAGAAAATGCAGTTAAAGCATTTAAGGAAGTTCATGACATGATTGATGGGGTCATCGTTGAAGTAAATGCCAGATTTGATCGTCTAAAGGGGACCATTTGTAACACTCTTACCTATTTTCTGCGTCACTAGTGGGAAGTTTCAAATAATTTTTTTGTGTTTTGATATTTGGGCTGGTTAACCAGCCAATTGGATGTTTTTTTATAATTGTACATGCTTATCATGTCATCCTTAGTTAAATCATGCATGCTTAATTTAATGGATGTGTGCTATAATTACCTCTTTTAGCGTTATTCCCTCTTTGCTAATGTCAAAAAGGGGGAGAAAGGGAAGGATAAAAATTCTGCAAGTACATATGCGAGTCGACTAACTGAGGGGGAGTCAACTGCAACATGAGTCGACTAAATGGGGGGGAGTGAACTGCACCCATTGAGGGGGAGTTAACTTACAGGGAAGTTAACTGATGTTTATGCACGTTACTTTATCATTATCAAAAAGAGGGAGATTGTTAGATTTCAATTTTACTGATGATAAATAATATAATTGTATTTGAATGTAGGTACTTCAGGAAATCAATCAAAATCATAGCAAGAAGGAAAGTATCAATCAAGATTGATTGAATGAAGCCATCAAGGAATCAGCGAAGCAAATCAAGATCCGGAATTACACAATCAAAGCTGAAAGGAATCAACAAAGAAATCAAGATCTGGAGTTACACAATCAAAGCTGAAGGAAGATATAAATCAAAGGTTAAGGAAGATATCGATCAAAAGATGATTGAAGCCATCAACAATAAAAGAAAAGAAGTACTAAAGTTCGAGCGAAGCAAATACTTGAAATTCGTCGGATATCAAGGCTTAAAAATGGAAAGCTATCAAGCCCACTCATCAAGGAAGTGTAAAGGAATTCAACCTTATTCTTGGAAAGAATCAATCTTTGATTCCTTTCAAGGATCAAATGTCACGACCCGAAATCCCACCTTCAGGCCGTGATGGCGCCTAACGTTGAACCCGCTAGACGAGCCAACATTTGAAATAAATAACCTCTTTAACAGATAAAAATGAACTAGATAACTAAGGCAACAGTGATTAGCAATATAAAAGTTAACAATCTCAAACTAAATAACAAGGTTCGAAATAAACCCCATAGATATAACCCAGAACTAGTGTCACCAACTCACGAACTGTCTATGAGGTTACTAAATACAATAGTCTAAAAAATAAATACATATATTTGTCCTTGAAAACTACAAAATAAGACAGAACCGAAGGAGGAGGGTAGAAGGTGACGCCAAGGCCCCACGAACGTCTGCGGGACTACCTCGATGTCTCCTAAAAGGACTGAAGGATACTCTCTCCGTCAATGACCACCGGGTCCGGCTGCGTAATCTGCACAACATAAAGAAGTGCAGGTGTAGCATCAGTACAACCGACCCCATGTACTGAGTAAGTGCCGAGCCTAACCTCGGCGAAGTAGTGACGAGGCTAGGACCAACAACAATATATACTTTTGCAATTCTACATAATAACAGGAAAATATCGACGGAAATAAACAAGTAAATACATATACGGGGAGAACATGCTGGGGATAAAAGGGACAACAAATACTAGCATAGAAGAACAGGGTAACAACTGAAATGTAAAAGTAAAAAGCAGGAATTTAACGTTTTAGAACAGATAATGAACAACAAAAGGCACGGCATGTCCCCTCGTGCATAATCTCACAATCACTCGGCACGGAATGTCCCCTCGTGCATAAATAGTAAAATACTCAACATGGAATGACCCCTCGTGTATAAAGAATAAACACTCGGCACGGAATGTCCCCTCGTGCAATAAATAATAAACAATCAGCACGGAATGTCCCCTCGTGCAATAAATAATAAACAATCGGCACGGCATGTCCCCTCGTGCGATAAATAATAAACAATCGGCATGGCATGTCCCCTCGTGCGATAAATAATAAACAATCGGCACGAAATGTCCCCTCTTACGATAAATAATATAAAGACAACAATATAATGTGAAAACTAACAATAAGAAATCTCAAGTGTACAGAAATACTCAATAAAATTATATCGTCCCGTCAAGGGACTCAGCTATAACCAAACTCGCTCAGAAGTGTAATTTCAACAGTAAGAGCCTCAACTGACAATTAATCAATAATTTCCCACGTCATGAAACAACATCAATGTATCACTTCTAAATCACCAATTATTCATAGTACAGAGAATATCAAGAACACGGTATAATTTATCACAATTGACTCACGAGCATGCTTGACCGCAACACATAGGTACTCGTCACCTCACCGATACGTTGGAAATGAATTACACATAGAAAATAAGACTCTATACCTATTCCCTCAGGCTAAGGTTAGGCCAAACACTTACCTCGGCTTCAAAAATACAAGTCAAGCCTCAATCACAGCCTTTCCTCTCGAATCCAACTCCGAAACGATAATATCTAGAAATAATTGACTCAATAACATCAATAATTATTCAATAACTCAATCCCAAAGCCTAGTTATACATTTTCTACTATTCTTCCAAAAATATTAAAATTCGACCCCGGGCCCGCTTGGTCCAAACTCGAGGTTCGGACCAAAACCTGATAACCAATTCCCCCGCGAGCCCGAATATACAATTTTTTTTGGAATCCGACCCCAAAACGAGGTTGAATTCCAAAAAAAATTCCATAAACCTAACTCTACCCAAAACCCCTAATTTCTATCTTGATTTCATGTTATTAGACCTAGATTCTAGTGATTGATGAAGGAAAATGGAAGAGATTAGAGTTAGGATCACTTACCCAAGTGGTTATGGAGGAAAACTAGCTTGGAAGTCGTCAATAAGGTTTGAGGAAGGAGAGAATGGTGAAACATTATGAAATCCCGAAAGTGTACTCTGTTTTTGGGAAATTAAATAACTGGGCAAAATTGTACTATGCGATCGCGGAAGGAGGGCTGCGATCGCATAGTATACTGAGTTCTGAGCATCACGATCGCGGGGCAAGGAATGCGATCGCAGAGTATACCTTGCTCGATCTATGCGATCGCGGGTCAAGGGATGTGATCACAGAGAACACTCACCCAGCCCCCACCCAACTCTACCTAGTGCACTATGCGATCGCGGAGTACACTATGCGATCGCACAGTGCAACAGATCTGCCCCCNCAAATAATTAAACCACCAAAATAACATCAAAAACGGTGAATTGAACTCCAAAATCCAAAGAATTTTCTCAAGCTTCATAAACTATCAACTTTTCCATTTTTGATCCGAAACACGTCAAACCAAGTCCGTTTCTTACCAAATTTTACAGGTAACTCATAATATATATATTGAACCTGTTCTAGGCTCCGGAACCATACTACGGGACCGGTAACACGGATTTCACATAAAACTTCATTTTTAAAAGTCTTAATTATTTTCAGAAAACAAGTTTCTTTAAAAATTCATTTCTCGGACTTGGGACCTCAGAATTCGATTCCGGGCATACTCCCAAGTCCCATATTTTTCTACGGACCCTCCGGGATCGTCAAATCACGGGTCCGGATCCGTTTACCAAATATGTTGACCAACGTCAACTTTAATCAATTAATTACCATAAATTCATCGTTTTGTCAAGTTTCCACATAAAGGCTTCCAGACTATACGCCCGGGCTGCACACGCATATCGAGGTGAGATTAACGGAGGATTTCGGGGCCTCGGAACACAGTTTTAGTCAAATTTACACAGGATGACCTTTTGGGTCATCACATCAAATCTCTTGGGTTCGCAAATCTATCCAAACCCCAAAGCCTCCTGGAAAGTATATATACGATCATCTCAGACTTGAAGAAATATACTTTGATCAAACCAATTACCCTCTCTTTGTTCTACTGCAAACAAACATTGTAGCTCTCTTATATCTACTGTGCAACTAGTTAGGGAAGAGAGAGAGAGAAAAAGCATTGGTGATGCATTATATCAACCAAATATGAGAAACATAGAAACTGAGCAGTTGGTGTGAAACTACACCATTCACTTTGTACTAAAAAAACTCAATCAGTGAAAGAGAACTCCCTTGCAACCCAAGGGGACTAGACTAGGATTCACATTGAATCCGAACTAGTATAAAAACTCTGGTGTCTTTAATTCTTGCACTTACTTTTGCTTTTTCAATTCTGCACTTCTTATTATCTCGCTATAACATCTAGTTCACTAATTGGTAAACTAGTCAACTGATAATTTACAAAAATAAGCAATTCACACCCCCTCTTGTACTTTTACCTCATTTTGGCGTCGACCAAGGTTTTAGTAATGTAGTAGATTGGAGATTGAGTACCTTTATTTTCTTGGACCAGGACTACGCTTACTGTGATGTCGGACACGACCAGGTAGATTAGGAGACGCTCTTCGGGTTCTTCCTTAGCAAGCAACGGGGGAAAAGATATATACGTCTTTAGTTCTCTTAGGGCGTCAATGCACTCGGAATTCCATTGGAGTCCATTTTCATTTTTTAGTAGGCCGAAAAATTTGTGGCATCTATCAGAGGATAATGAGATGCATCTCGATAAGGCAGCTATATGGCCAGTCAGCTTCTGCCCCTGCTTCTTGCTGGTCAAGTTTTCTGGTGTTCCTTCTATAGCCTTGATTTGGTCAAGGTTAACCTCGATGCCTCTCTACGATATCAAAAGGTCGAGGAATGTTCCTGAGGTTACGTCGAAGGAGAATTTCTCTAGGTTTAGTTTCATGTCGTACTGCCTAAGTATGTCGAAGGCTTCTCTCAAATGGTCGATGTGGTCTTCCTTTCTTTTCGACTTGACCAACATATCGTCTATATATACTTCCATGGTTTTGTCGAGTTGTTCTTTGAACATTTTGGTTACTAGCCTCTAATAGGCCGCCCATACATTTTTCAATCTGAATGGAATAACTTTGTAGCAGTACGTCCCTTAGTGGGTGATAATAGTTGTTTTTTCCTAGTCCTCCTCCTCCACGAGGATTTGGTTGTAACCCGAGTAGGCGTCCAAGAAACTTAACATCGTGCCCTGTTGTTGCGTCGATGAGTTGATCAATGTGAGGCAGTGGGAATGAATATTTCAGGCATGCCATGCTCAGATCTGTGAAGTCTATGCACATGCGCCATTTCTCATTTTTCTTTTTCACCATGACCACGTTGGCGACCCATTGGGGGTACTTTGACTCCCCGATAGAGCCATTTGCAAGTAGTTTTCCACCTCTTCGTGGACGACATCATTTATTGCAGTGATGAATTTTCTTCTAACCTGCCGTATCGGGGGGTAGAGTGTGTCGACATTCAGCTTGTGTGTTGCTAATATTTTCGGGATGCCTGGCATATCTGCATGAGAAAAGGCAAACAAGTCTGTGTTGTTAGTTAAAAATTGATGGAATTTACCTAGTTCTTGAATTTTGTGGCCGATATAAGCTTTTTTCTCTGGTCTCCTTTATGTAGGTGAACGGGGTCGAGGTCTTCCATAGTTGATCTTGTGGTTTCCACGACTTCGGGGTCTTTGATGACATCTTTCCGTACGTCACTGTCAAACCTCGACCTCGCTAATTGTTATGCTTCTGTGCCTTTGCCTTTCAACTGTTGGGTGCAGTCTTGGGCAATGCGATAGCACTCTTGGGTCATTGCTACTCGCCGTGAATGTTGATTACTCCCTACGGGGTGGGAAACTTGACGACTTGATATAGGTTGGATGGTACAACCCTCATGGCATGTATCCAAGGTCGTCCTATGATGGCATTGTACGTTGTGTCTTGGTCCATGATGTGGAACGTTATTTCCAGGGTGATACCACCGGCTAGAACAGGTAGTGTGATTTCTTCGGAGTTCTGCTCAACTGCATTGTTAAAACATGTTAGTGTGATGCAGCGTGGCACCATATTATCCTCGAGTCTCATTGTGTGAGGACTCGAGGGTGCATAATGCACATGCTGCTTCCATCATATACCATAATCCATTTTACATCAGTATCTGAAATGCGTAAAGTAATAACAAGAGCATCATAGTGAGGAAAAGGCAAAATGTGGGTATCCGACTCATCGAAGATGATACTTTCTTCGAGGTCGTCATACCATTTATTGTTGATTGACCGCTTCAACTTGTGGGTTGTTGTGAATTTCACGTTGTTGTTTGTCGCACTGTCGTCTCCGGCAATGATCATCTGGATGGTGCGGGCTGGGGAGGGCGGCTTCAGTGGGCCTTAATGTTTTTCTTGCCCATGAGTGAAGTTCGCTCTTCCTCGGTCTCTCATCATCTCTCCCATTTGGTGGAGCATGTTAACTACCTCCTGCCTCAAGGCGATGCAGTCCTCAGTCTTGCAACCTCGTTCATGATGGAATTCACAAAGGGCGTTCGACTTTCTGGTGTTTGGGTTGGACTTCATCTTTTGTGGCCATTTCACCTTTGGGTCGAGCATCTCTAGGGCATAGACTATCTTTGAAGGAGAAACACAAATATTGTGAGCAAATAATAGCGGAGGCATACCTTTTTCATTTCGGTGAGTCCCTGTTTGCGCGCTGGATGGACCATCGCTGTCACGACCCAAAACCCGGTTCAGGTCGTGATGGCACCTAACGGCGAGGTTAGGCAAGCC
>MDKH01124487.1:0-17631 GCA_005239495.1 Nicotiana undulata
TGTTGCGTCCGTTCTTGTGATGATTTAACCGGTATAATTCGCCGGTGACTTTGGAACTACATACGGCCTGATTCCTGTAAAACCGGGGATATGTAGGCAGCTCAGAAGCTAGGGTGCGGCCTAAGTCTCTCAAACCATTTTGCTCGGTCAAAATTGGCCATCATATCTTTACCTAACAACTCTTTCATCCTTTTCGGGTAAAGAGGGGAAGCTGTTGATACCCAATTTTTACAAAAATATTTTTTAATTGCATATATACCCTTAAAAATCTTGCATTGCTAGCAATTGGTATTGTTCCATAATTTCATTTCCAATAAAGAATTTATAAAATTGCATCACAATTGATGTCAAGAACATTCCTTAATTTAATTTGTTGTTCATGGTCCTAATAAGATCAAATTATTTCATAATTAGCCAAATTGGCATCTTTTGGCTATAATTGCAATAACTTTGCAATTATATCTCAAGCATATAATTTTGTACTATTTATTACTGGAAATTAGTCATTTGTATTTTAAAATACTAAATAATCATTTTAAACTATTTTCTATGTATGAAATTCATCTTTTATAATTACTAGCTATTTTATAAATTATTTTAAACTAATTTGAATTGGATATTTAATAAAAAGCCTATTTCATTTCGATTTTAGCCTATATTAAACCAGCCCAAACCTTAACTAAACTAGCCCAAGATCCCTAGCCCAATCCACTAATCCTACCCGACCCAGTTCTGGTTAGATCTTGGCCGTTGATCAATTTTGATCAACGACCCAGATTTAACCTAACCTTAATTCTAAACGACCTACCCCAAACCCTCATTCTCTCATCACTCACCCGCTATCACTCTCTCATTCTCTCTCAAACTCCCTCTGCTTAACCATGGCTTCCACTCACATGCTTCTTGTTGATGGTGGTTCTCACCACCACCCCTAGCCTCAATGGGTCCGCCATGACCGCATTCTTGCCATCTCTGAGGTCCTCAAGGGACCAGTGGCTGTTCACTCACACCTATGGCATCTTCTTGCCGTTCTCAGACCACCTTGGCCCGTCTAAGTAAGATCGTCCTATTTTATTACTAAATCTATGTCTTCTAAGCCGAAATCTCTCTATCTCTGGGTTATCTCTCTCAAAACCCTAATTTATCTCTCGACTCTTTGGATATGTAACACATCTGAGAGTATTTTGAGTTATTTTACTGCTTTCCATGAGAATCTTTCTGATTTTTCAAAGCGTCTCTTCGTCTTCATAACTAGGGTTTCTTAACTTCTCTCCAAAACAACTTTTTCTCTTATGTTAAGTGCTATTTCATGATTTTTATTGTGTTTAAACGATTTTGTTTAAGTTTTCCCTTTAACCTGATTAACTATGTTAAAACCCCTAATTCTTTTCGCTTTAGTCTTGGGTTCTGAGTCTGTCCTTGTTGATTTGTTCGTTTGATTTGTATTTATGTTTTTTTCTCATGAATATGTTTTGAGTTTCTGTGATTTCTACCCTATTGTGCTTATTAGGGTTTCTGATTTGATTCTTCCTACCTATATTATGCATATTTCGTTTATTCACATAAATTTGTACTAATTTCCCTCAATCAGTACTATTTTTATTTGAATCCCTGATTTCCAGTGATGATATCATGTGTTGATTTCCGACTTCTAAATTATTTTCTTGCCTTATTATGTGGCTGACTATATTGTTAATTGCTTTTTACTGTTATTTCTCTAATTAAAACTTTATGAACCTAGCCCTAATTACATGTTCTATACCTGTACTGTTTGAAGTCTTTCCTTATTTGTTACATATGATTTCTTTTCTTACTTGTTACCTGTTCTTTACCGTTTGAATTGATTCCCTCTGTTAAGGGAAGACTTGGGACTGATTTTACTCAAATTGATTCCAAGTTCTATAATTACTAAACATTTTGACTCTTACCTTATTTACCTGGCTTTCAAACTATTATATATACTCTTATATTTACAGTCTTCTACACACAAACTCACATTAGTTCACCACTCTCTCATACACTCAAAAGCTCTTCTGCTTTCTTTTGTTAATTGCTACTGTTACTGAATTAGCCGGCTGCAAGCAAGGGCTAATTATTGCATTCTCTTGTTCTTCACTTTGTGTTTACTCTCTTTACTGGTATGTTCTGATTTTAAATTCAAGTCCCAAACTCAATGTGTTTACTTATTGCTTTAGTTTACTAATTAGCAGTCTACTTCTGTCTGTTGCTTAGCTTTTCAACACGTAATTAACATGTTTACATTACTGCTTCACTTAGCATATTAGTTCTGTCCTAATTCAACTTAGGTTAAACACGTTTATGAATTTGTTTAATCCCCTTATAGCATGTCCTAGCCTGACTCTGCTCTATTTTATGTTGTCTGGTCTCTAGTATGAACCTTTCTTTGCAAAGCAATTTTGGTACCCTAAGTTGTCTGATTCTCTGTTGGTTCTGAAATTCATACTGTTTTGGTACCATTAGCTATCCCCTAATCCCATAAACCCCTACAAGAATTTCTATGCTCCTATTTGTTATGTGTTCACTACATATTCTCTATGTGTCCCCAACTCCCATCACCCCTGTGTGAAGGACTGTGATTTGAGTGTGCTGAACCTGTTTGTGTTGTAGTTAATCTACTGTTTGTTAATTACCCTACTCTTGTTCAAACTATTTTACCACTAAACCATTTTATACTTTTATAAAACTATCTCAACTGAGTCTTTTTCAATATTGTTTTCCTATTAAACCTTTTCAAAACTATGTCAAGCACTCTACCCTACTCTTAGGTCCTTAAGTTCTGCCCCTCCAGTGTGTGACTAATTTGGGATCCCCGTGAGATCCCTCTGAACTCTGATACACTGGGGTTGGCTCTTCCACACTGCACTTACTCAGTTCTAGCTATGAAGTCTGGGTATGAGCAGTGCCCAGGATCCTTGAGGTCCTTAGGGAACTCTGACACACCCGGACATGAGAAAGGCTATGACTTTGGCATTTGAGGCTATGGACAGTTTAGTGCATTTGGGCCTACTTCATACTCCCTATAGTTTAACTTCTTCTTTTCCTTTATCTATTTATGTAATTCGTTCATCTATTGGTTTGTAATAACTATTGTAAACAGATATTGGGATTGGCTAGTGAAATGGGAGGGGTAGTTATGTAGTTTTATTAATGTTACTAGGTAGAAACCAGTCCTTAGGCTTTTACATTCCCTATATCTGCATTAGAATCAATTCTTAGGACCAACATGTTCAATCAAACCATGCCAAACCTGCATTAGATATCATGTCTTTAGGGCTTTCACGTTTACTACTTTAATATACAACATATATTTAATCCATGTTCACGCCTACCATTTAAAGATCCTTCTCTTAGGATAAACAATGTAAACTGCTGCTACACGTACATTCATAAATCATGCTTAACAACTCTGTAATTCTCTGTGCATTTTAGAAATCATGCTTTAGGAATTCTTTACATCCTGAAATTATGTCTTAACCTTTCTGCATCTATATGTGCAGATTAGATACAATTCTTTACTATTTTGTTTACATTTGCTTAACCGCGCCTAGTTTTATCTGCTGATTCAAGAAAAGGTATAAAATAGTTTGACATACAATCATGTCTGCTTTTAATAGACATTGGTAACAATCTCTGCATTCTCAGATTTACACCACTTAGAACATCATGTTTTAGGTAAAACAACCTCTGAACTATTTTTTAAGAATTTTGGTAATTATTATGCACAATCCCACGCCTAGGCAAGCCATAGGTAATCAATCTCTTTAAAAAACTAGAACATTGCTTGGTTGTGTTTACTGCTTAAAGACACAGGCTTAAAAATCAGTAGGCAAACTGATTAGGGCCCTGCGTATGAGTTTATGAAACAAAGCTGCATATTTCTGTGTATTGATCCACTTAGATATCCTGTCTTAAGATCCTGTCTAATAAACTGTTCTTGTTTGTGTTTGAAACTTGCTGCCTATGTACATTATCTGTGGAGGTAAATCTGAGCCTCATAACTGCTTTCCTGCATTTATCTGATCAGTCCTATTTGTTCTTGCCTATCGCTTAGAATTTTATCCTTTTAACCTTAGGGGTTTGTCTAAAACTACCTACATCTAGAGGTACTAAACTCCTCCAAGACCATAAGAAAGGGACGGGTAACAACACGCTTAGAGTTCGTTAAATAAACTCGCTTAATAACCGCTAATGGGTGGGGTAAAGGGTAGATGTGGATATGATGACCAGTGCGCTGATGCCACGTGTAGCCGTTCATTGAGAAGTGATTACCGGGCATTGCATTGATGTGATACTATAGGATAAATAACTTAGGACCTCCCTTATCCCTTTACATATGTGTGTTTAGACCATAAATATTTCAAACTTTATTACATATATGTGCTTAGACTACGTATCTTTTCAAACCACTATTTGTTTACATGTGTATACTTTGATTGCCTATTTGCTACTTGTTTAAATTCACAAAGCTCGTTTGGCTGGGAAACACAGTTGTGGACTTTGAGGGGTGCCTAACGTCTTCCCCTTGAAGTAATTTCATGTCCTTACCCAATCTCTGGTTATTCAATTAGTGTTACTGTGACCCTTAATAGGTTCCCTAACGCACCTTAATTCGTTAGGTGGCGACTCTTCAAATCCTTCACATCCCTTATCCCAAAAGGAAATGAGTTGTCCCAATAATGTCAAAAATCGTGACCGACCCGAGAGGAGAGAAAAAGGGGGCGCGACATCTACAAGCCTCTAAGAGTACATAAACGTCATAAGGTCGGGACAGGGCCCCGACATACCAATCAATACATGTCTAAATTATATTGACCAAATAAGCAACTCCGGAGCAAATGGAGCGCACCAACATCTTCCGATAAGATGATAGCCTACTTGGAGGACTCTTAACCTGTCTATCGGGACCTGCGGGCATGAAACACAGCATCCCCAAGCAAAAGGGACGTTAGTACAAATAATGTACCGAGTATGTAAGGAATGAAAATCAGTAAACAATATGCGATATAAATGTCATACCATGCATGGGTATATGCGTTCATAACACCATCAAGTCTCTGAGGGCATCCCATCATATCATCTCGGCACTGTGGGCAACATCATCAATGTATACCAGCTAATCAGGTGGTGGTGCGTATATAATGCCGTAACCTTTCCCATATCCCATATACATATATATACTTAAATATACGCATATATAAAGCCATCTGGTCATGGGTCAATGTACATGTATAAATGAATGCAATGCATAAGAAGTACATCAATAAAATCTTTCGAAGTATCATAAGACCATTATGCCTTTGATTAATATCATGAAGTAAACTTTATCAACTTACGTATTTTTTGAGACCCATGAACATATGATAGAATAATAGGACACATGAGGAATCAAGAACATAAGCATCTCTAGAATTTTTATGAGTAGAATCACTTATGGAAGTTGTGTATTTTCTCGTTTCGTTTGTATCATTTGGATCATGCCAAAAGGAAATAAGTGATAGCCTTAACATACCTGAGTCGATTCTCTTGACGATCTTTCCAACACCCGTCAAATGCGACAAGACATGTAACGCCGGATTGAAGTAGGGGAAAATCCATTTGATGTTCTTGAGAAAGATTATACCGTGATACCTTAGAATTGCAAATCCCGTTGCTATTATGTAGTATAACTTCGTACAAAATTTTGTTGCTTCCTATTGCTTGTCTAGGACATACTTTTGTATAAGTTTGCTGAAGAAAATCACGTTGCCATCTAAGCCTTGTAAAGGATTCATATGAATTCCTTCTTTGATAAATCCCATACGTTACTTTGAAGTAGGCATCTCAATGTTGTAGTTTAGAGAATGTTTGTATGTTAGTGGGTGTGTGCCCCACTTTTAGGGATTATTTTATTAAAAAATTCTCCTAACATGCCACCAATTTATAAAGACTAATGAGTCATTTGGTTAAATAGCCCATGCTGCCACGTTGTGGGGGGGGGGGGGGGGGGGGGGGGGAATTCTTGTCCAATAATGTCTTAATTAATTATTAATTTCCTTAATTAACTTGGTAATTCCCCACAAATCCAACAATTAACCAATTACCCACATAATTAAGAATTATCTCAAATTAATTAAGATATTGCTCACTTTTAACACACCTTATACACCTTACTATCATGGTCATGTGGTACCTTGTATGGCACTAGTCCATAAATACGGGGTATTATAGCTTGGACCGAATTTTATCGCCAAATTCGCAAACTTCGACGGAACTCATTTTCTTTGATTCGCGTACCCTCTCATCTTCACGAATTAACTTATCACTTGTTTGAAATAGCATAATACTTCTAATCTTAAAACTTCTAATCTCAAAATAATCTCATTTCTGAACTTACGACGAATAACTTATGACGAAACTTTGACCTACGAAAATGTGGGATTTAATATCTCATTTTCGAGCTTTGATCAAATTATTTATGACGTACTTTTATGTACGAAAATATGGGGTGTAACAGCGGTAATATAAGTCATAAGCTCTACTGAATTACTAGGAGGTCTACAATACAACTGTTTTTAAGTAAGGACAAATAGTATAAGCACAACATCAGAAGGTGACTCCGAAGCATGCGAACGCAAAAATAACTTTACCTTGAGTCTCCACAGCAAAATCCGTACAGCTAGCTAACGATCGACTGACTCCAAAAAACCTAGATCTGCAAGAAAATGTGTAGAACCGTAGTATGAGTACACCACAGCGGTACCCAATAAGTATCAATACTAACCTCGACGGAGGAACAATAAGACACCTACTGGACTAAATAACTTGAGCGAGTATAAGTGTTGAACTAACAAAATACAATATCTCTATAAAGCTACGCATAATGACAACAGTAATATGGTACTTGCAATAAGAAATAGAAACAACAATTAGCAGCGGAACACAACAAGTAATAACACAGTAGAGTAAGTTGAACACAGTCTAAATTCGTTGAACACAATTAAAAGAAGGGCATGTAGCAACTAGATGAAAATAACCACTTTCACATCAGGTTTTATCCAATAATCTCCACGAGGTGCCGAACCTCAAAATATTCATAATTCACGCGTCCCAACTCGTGAACCCTAAACACTTGGCATCTTGTGCCTTCATTACAATTAATAACTGCACGGACGACGCATGTGTCAATAGAACCCTTCTCACATAGAGACAAATAGACGAGGGTGCATAGAAATGATCAATAATATTAGGATCTTTTTTCTTGAAACGTTATGGGTGATTAACCACATGTAGCTTGTTCCATAAGAAACGATCACATAGAAATGAACACGGTATAACTCACATAGGGTAGGAACTCCACAACACAAATAATAATGATAACAATTCTCCCAGGCCATCACAAGTCATCACAATCAATCCCTGACAGCCCACCTTGTCTCGCCACGTGCGCAATAAAAAAGTAAATGCCCTCCTTATCTCTCCACACGTGCATAATAATGTTCCCACCTTGTATCGCCACATGCACAACCCACATATATAGCCCGCCTTGTCATTCCGCATGTGCAAATATCAATAGTAACAATAGCACGACAGAAACCTCATGCAACACAATAACATCTGCACAACAGAAACCTCAAGCATCACTGTTGACCCAAGTCACTGCATGGTTTTCAAGATTGACAAATGTCTACCCAGTTGAACCAGGTCCATCAGAGCACACATACTTGAACCGACCCATTGGCAAATGAACCGTCTATGTACAGGAGATAAACGTGATTGTGAATTATCCATGAACCAGGAGGTTGTCTCCTAATGCGAAAATGTTGCAAATTAATAAGAGGTTAGAGTTCGAGTTCAGCGAGGATAGAAACAAAGGGAAGAAGTTGAGATAAACACAAACTCTTCCACCAAGGAAGAGTTGCATTAGAATTGAACAACATATCTCAACGACTGACTCTAAAAAGAGTTGAAGCATTGCTGCTAAATTCTTAAAGCACAAATACTGAAGTGAATCAAGAACTGAAAGCGAAATTCCTAGAGATATTTTGCAAGCAGAATCCTTGTGCGATACAAAGGCTACTGATCAGCTAGAAGAACCAGTTCCATCTGTTTGTCTTTCGAGTCTAGTTAGTTGTAGTAGGTGATTTAATATGGTATCTTTAAGCTTTGTTAGAAGAAATTGTAATAGGTACACACTGTTCAAGTTAGAGTTAACTTGAAGCTTGTCGAAATTAGCTAGAAGCTAGGTTGCTACAAAAGGATTAGAGTTAGTCCTAGGTTTACAAAAGAGTTAATTTTGTAAATGTTGTTTTGCTCAGAGTTGTAGTGAAGAGTTTGGGAAAATCCTACTGAGGAGTAGGTCGTTGTTTTTTCACCTTTTGAGCCAGGTGTTTTCCACGTAAAAATCTCTGTGTTTTTTACTTTACTATATTTATTATTCCGCAACAGTAGAAGTTGGAACACCAAGAAGAACCAGGTTCTTCTAATAAGACAACACTCAAAAAATTGGACACCACACAAATCATCCCCCCCTCTTGTGTGGTAAAGAGGTATAAAACATCAAGTACAACAACAACAATAATCAACTCAGAAATTCTAGAACTCAAAGAAACGGAAGAAACAAACTCACAAGGAAAGACACAATAGAAAATAACGATATCACCTAGCAATAGCTCAACACGGAAGAGATAATGTGTAACAATGACCTCCACATAAGTGCAATTCAAAAGAAGGGAGATATCACGAGTCGATAATTCCAAATAAGGATAAGGCAACAATGATAAAGGATAACTAACTTTATTTAGGATTTGGCACTCACGAAAGAGGCACAACAATTACAATTAAGGATAAGCAACGGAAAGGATAATCATGGCCTGAATTGAGGATAAACAATTACAGAAGACATAATAATAATTTCAAATAAATATAAGCAATTAGGAAAGGATGGCATTGCAATCGAAGAGGCAACAACTTCAGTTACGGAACACAAGAGTCAAATAGGCAATAAGAGTGGAACATGAAGCACTTAATTCCAATAAAGACACGTAGAGGTGAAACTAGTAAATGAGGAGCTTAACATAACAAAACAACTTCATATTTAATGAACATAAGAACCTAAGAGCCCTAAAAGGTCAACTTTCCACAAATAATCCTGAGCACGTACTCTTCACCTCGCGTACACGGACTTCAAATAACATAATTAGTACCAAAGACTCAAATCCAAAGGGGTAGTTTCCCTCACACAAAGTTAGGAAAGATACTTACCTCAAAGAACCTAGACCGTTACTCTAAAATGAACTTCTCGAGTGAAACAACCTCTGGGCGGATCAAATCTAGCCAATATAACTTCAAACCATAAATAAAACTCATAGAAAACAATTCTGGATAATAAAGCTTCGATCTTTTACAAACACTAAAAGGTCAACCAAAAAGTCAACGCCCGGGCATGAACCTCGAAACCCGATTAAATTCACAAAACCTGAACACCCATTCCAATACGAGTTCAACCGTACCAAAATTATCAAATTTTGATAACGAATCGCTCTCCAAATCCTCATTATTTATTTTTGAATTTTTTTACAAATTTCCCAATTTTTCACTTTGATTCTCCCCATTTTGATGTTAAAACTCAAATAAAATCATTACGTATAATTAGAAGTTGAACAATAGAACTTACCTAATGATTGTAGATGAAATTCCTCTCTCAAAATCACCCACTCTCGGACCTAGGGTTCAAAATATCACAAAATGAAGCAAAAACCCAAATTACACAGTTGGAAACAAGTTGCAAATGACGCATTTGCGATCTAAGGTTCGCAATTGCGAATCCTCGCAAAAGAGAATAAGCCTTCGCAATTGCGAACAAGAACATGGCTGGAAAATTTCGCATTTGCGACAAAATGTTCACAATTGCAAACTGGGCATCGCAATTGCAATAGAAATGTTCGCAATTGCGACCACATCAGAAACTAACAGTCTCCCTGACATGGAAATGAGCATAACTCCCTCATATGATGTCCATATTCGACGATTATTTTCGCTATGGCTCCGTAATTATGATACGAATCTAATGGTTCATAAAAACTGAATTTGATGCTCATTTTCTTAATGTGGTACAATTTATGATTGAAGAAATGACGTCGAAGCATAAAAATAAGCGCAACACAACCTAAACCTATCTGAAAAAGCCACTCGAGACCTCTTCCGAACATACCAAAAAGTCTCATAACACAGCACGGACCTACTCGAGGCATCAAATCACATCAAATAACGTCGATATTATGAATCACACCTCAAATTGGACTTATGAACTTTCAAATCTTCCAACATCTTAAACTCGTGCCAAAACATATCAAATCAACCTGGAATGACGTCAAATTTTGCATGCAAGTCCCAAATAACATAATGGAGTTAATCCAACTATAAAAATCACAATCTGAGCCCCATATTAACAATGTCAACTCATGATCAAACCTTTTAACCTTCCAAAACTTCAACATTCCAATGTTTGCCAAAATGCTTCAAATAATCCTACGGATCTCCAAATCTAAATCCTGACGCACGCATAGTCCAAAATTACCATACAAAGCTATTGGAATCATTAAAACACTATTTCACAATCATTCACACAAAAGTTAAATTCAGGTTAACTCTTATCGCTTAAGCTTCCAAAACTAGAATCCTTCTTCCAAATTGACTCTGAATCATTTGGTAACTGAACACGACCACCCATGCACGTCATAACACATAATACGAAGCTGTTCAAAACCTTATGCCACCGAACAGGAATTTAATTCACAAAAGGATTGTCTGGGTCGTTACATGAGGTCGGCGGACGCGGGCAGGTGTACCTTGAAGTCTCTAAAGCATACTTAGTTCACTAGTGTTAGGACTGATAGGAAGTACCTGGATCTGCACAAAAAGATGTGCAGAAATGTAGCATGAGTACACAACATCGGTACCCAGTAAGTGTCAAGCCTAACCTCGGTAGAGTAGTGACGAGGTCAGGTCAAGGCCCTACTAAAGATAATAAGAAACAAGACGAAAGATATAACGATATAATGACAATGACAATGGAAATGAAACTATAAGGAATTTACCAAAAGTTAACAACATAGAATCATGGCAGTTAATACAATACGAAAGGAAACAAGGATTAACATGTTAAGGAAAACAAACAACCAAGACAAATACAATAAATAGAGAAAGATCAACAAGGTCCATTACCGAGGTACCGCCTCGTTGTCCCAAATCTTAAAAGTAACTCACAGTCTTACCATATATCACGGAGGGAGCCTTTACATTTAGTTTTCAAAATCATTTTTCCCGAAATAGCATCCCCCATTTTAGCCCACCTTATCATAATACAGGGCTTCGTAGCTGCCCTACTAGCCATGCGTATCAAACCCATCTTATCTCACCGCATGAATTTAAACACTTAGACCTTATACCATCTCATGCGTATCAATATCACAACGTATCACAAATCGCACCTCAAGTGCCCGATACCACAATTTGCTAGAGAAACCAAACAATAACAAAATTTCACAATAAAGGGCCCACGGCTCAACAACAATATACACAAAGTCTAAACAATAATAACCGGAAGAATAACTCAATAAAATGATATTTCACAACTTAACGCTTTGCCTTGATACGAATCACGGCCTTTGCAACTCCATACCAATCTCAATAACAGTTAAATAATGAACACAAGATAAGGAAACAAGAATTCAACTAAACATGTAGAGAAATTAGCAAGTAAGAGATAAGACAAGTAGACATATGAAATTAGACTAAGTATGATGACTAGAACATGTTAAGGTAACTCAATTAAAGCCTGAAAAGAATCTACATAGCTAAAAATTGGAAATTTCAACATTTAGCCCGTATACACACTCGTCACCTTGCATACACGGCTTTCACATATTATAATTATCACAACAATACCAAATCCTAAGGGTAATTTCTCCCACACAAGGTTAGACAAGTCGCTTACCTCAAACCACGTTAAATCAATCAACTAGAAGGCCGTTCCCTTGATTTTCAAACTCCGAATGACTCGAATCTAGCCAAAATAATTTCATACTAAATAACTATATGAAACTAATTAAAAAATTGAAATTACGATCTTTGCAAAGAATTGAAAAGTCACCCCAAAAAGTCAACCCGAACCGCATCTCGGCCCAACCAAAATTACAAAATCCGAACACCCATTCAATATCGAGTCCAACCCTCAAGAATTACTCAAATTCAACCTCAATTCGTCTTATGAAACTCAAAAATTTAGCCTAAGCAGTTTCTACCATTTTCCCCTAATTTCAAACTCCAAAGCACAAATTAAATGGAGAAATTAACAATAGATTCATGTGAATTAATAAAAAACGAGTTAGAATTTACTACCCCAAAGAGTTCTAAATCCCTCAAAATTTCGCCTCATACTGAGTTCTGTATGTCCCAAATAAATTATGAATCAAAACCCTCAAATATCATATTTCTGCCCAGCAACTTCAGCTTATGTGGTCTGCGGATCGCTTCTGTGATGCCGCACCTGCGGAAAACCCATCGCATGTGTGGAAAACACTTAAGTCCACAATTTTTGCTTCTATGGATGTGACGACCCGACCAATTGTTTTGAGCATTTGGACTTCGCTCGGTAGCTTGCGGGCATAAATAGTTCCGTATGATGTATTATGACTTATGTGAATCGTCGATTTTAATTTTCAGGTTATTCGGAATCAATTTGGAAGAATGAATTCATTGTTGAAGCTTTAAGTTGGAAGAGTTGACAAAGTTTGACTTTTTTAATTTGACCCCGAAACGGAGTTTTGATGGTTCTGATAGGTCCGGATGGTGATTTTTGACTCGGGTGTATGCCCCAATTTGTATTTGGATGTTTCTAGAAGGTTTCGCCACAAATTGGAAGAAATTGGAAATTTAAAGGTGTGGAAAGTTCATAAGTTTGAACGGAAGTTGACTTTTTGATATCGAATTTTGATTTCGAGAATTGGAATAGCCTCATTTTGTAAATTGGGACTTGTGTGCAAATTCGGGTTCATTCCGAGTTGATTTGGTATGTTTCGGTGCGAATTTTGGAAGTTAAAAGTTCTTTAAGTTTGATTTGAGGAAGAATTCGTTGTTTCGATGTTGTTATGTGGGATTTGAGTCATCGAGTAGGTTCGTGCTATGTTATTGGACTTGTTAGTATGTTTGAACGAGATCTTGAGTGGCGCGGGTGAGATTCGGATGAGGTTAAGATCATTTGCATTTCATGTTGAATTGCTGAGGAGCTGTTGGTTCTGGTGTGATCCCTATTGCGGCTGGTTTTTGTGCAGGTGTGATGGTCGCAGAAGCGACAATGCAGTCACAGAAGTGGGATGAGATCTGGATAAGGAGGCCTGCTGGAGCGGAGAAAAAGGAGCAGGTGCGGATGCGCAGGTAAGTCAAGTGGAAGTGCAGGTGAGAGGGTATTCGCAGAAGTGGAGTTCAATACTGCATGTGCGGGGGTTGCTGGGCAAGGCTATTTTTCGCATAAGTGAAGTTTTTCTGCAAAAGCGAAGGTCGCATATGCGAAAAAAGCTGGGCAGAAACTATAAAATCAAGGTTTTGATTTTTTCTTCATATTTTGAGATGTGGGACTCGGATTGAGGAAATTTTTGGAGCAATTTTCATCATTGGGTTTCGAGCCGTTCAGAGGTCGGTACGCGTGGGGTGGAATTTTTTAGCATATCTTGGCTTGCTTGGTATTGGAATTTGGATTCTTCGAGGTAAGTAACACTCTAAACTTGGTGCTGAGGGTATAAAACCCCGAATTACTTGTTATATGAGTAGTGTTGAGGTGACGCACATACTAGGTGATGGGCGTGTATGTGTGCACCGTGTAAGTTGAAATTCAGATGACTGGTTCCGCCAAGAAATAGTGGAGGGATTATTTATTGACTAGACCAGTTGGGTCGCCTGCTTTGACATGGGATCAGTTTTCTTATCTCTTTTTGAAGAAGTTCTTTTCTGTTACTTCTCGAGAGGAGAAGCGTCGCCAATTTAAGCAACTTCAGCAGGGCAGCATGACTGTCACCTAGTATGAGAATCGTTTTGTGGAATTGGCCAGACATGTTATTCTTTTGTTTCCCACAGAGCGAGAGAGAGAGTCAGGCGGTTTATTAAGGGCCTTGCTCAGCCCATCAGATTGCAGATGGCTAAGGACACAGGGACCGAGAGTTCATTTCAGGATGCGGCTAATGTGGCTAGGAGGGTTGAGTCAGTTCTTGGGATCGGAGGTGAGGAGTCAGACAAGAGACCTCGCCATTCCGGTGGGTTCAGCGGTGCCTCATCGTGAGGTGGGATTACATTTAACAGAGGCCAGTCTTCCCGGCCATTTCACTAAGCACTTGAGGTTTCAAATGGTACTTCGGGTGGTCGTGGTTCTTATACGCCTCTTTCGGCTCAGCCAGTTTCTAGTGCTCTTCCAGCTCCTATTAGAGCACCTCATATGCATAGTTTTATCGAGGTCAGCCGATTCGTTAGGGTTAGTCCTCGTATCAGGAGGGATGTTTTGAGTGTGGTTAATATGGGCATATTAGGACAACGTGTCCGAAACATGCAAATAATCAGCTTCATATCAGGGTTCTCGTTCCATAGTTCCAGCACCAGCTCCAGTACCACCAACACAGCGAGCCAGGGGTAGAGTTCAGGTAGCCCGAGGTAGGGGTCAGGTTGTTAGAGGTGGAGGTCAGGTTGCTAGAGGTGGAGGCCAGCCTGCTAGAGATGGAGGACTACCCATCAAAGGTCCTCCCGGAGAAGTAGTTCAGGCTGGCGGGGCCCAACCCCGATTATATGCTTTTCCAGCAAGGCCTGAGGCGGAGTCCTCCGATGCTGTTATTACAGATATCATCTCAGTTTGCGATAGAGTTGCTTCAGTTTTGTTTGATCCGGGGTCTACTTATTCTTATGTTTCATCCTATTTTGTCCCGTATTTGGTTGTGCACCGTGATTCCTTGAGTGTTCCTATTCATGTGTCTACATTGGTAGAGGATGTTATTGTGGTAGATCATGTTTATCATTCGTGCGTTATAGTCACTAAGGGTCTTGAAACTAGTGTAGATCTCTTGTTTCTTGACATGATTTATTTTGATGTTATATTGGGCGTGGATTGGTTGTCACCGTAGTATACCAACTTGGACTGTCACGCCAAGACAATTACTCTAGCCTTGCCAGGGTTTCCTCAATTAG
This sequence comes from Nicotiana undulata, assembly GCA_005239495.1. NCBI lineage: Eukaryota > Viridiplantae > Streptophyta > Magnoliopsida > Solanales > Solanaceae > Nicotiana > Nicotiana undulata. The sequence goes on from MDKH01124487.1 coordinate 15,226, forward strand.
AGTGGAAGGGGAATCCTGGTCACTCTCCCAGTAAAGTAATTTCTTATGCCAAGGATCGTCGTATTCGTGACTCTGGGGGGGGGGGTTCCTTCTATAGATTCGGTGCTTATTGTTCGTGAGTTTCCCGAGGTGTTTCCTGCAAACCTGTCGGGGATGCTATCCGACAGGGATATTGATTTTTGTATTGATGTGGCTCCGGGCACTTAGCTCATTTCCATTCCTCCATATTGTATGGCCCCACCAGAATGTAAAGAATTGAAAGAGCAGTTGCAAGACTTGCTTGATAAGGGTTTTAGACCCAGTGTCTCGCCTTGGGGTGCGCTGGTCTTGTTTGTGAAAAAGAAGGATGGGTCGATGAGGATGTGTATACACTACCGGCAGTTAAATAAAGTTACTATCAAGAATAAATATATGTTTCCGAGGATTGATGACTTATTCGATCAGCTTCAGGGTGCTAGTGTGTTTTCAAAAATTGATCTGAGATCTGGCTACTGTAACGACACGACCGGTCGTTATGAGCTCTAGCGCGTCGTTCAGCAGTTAAAATTCATGAATAGCTTCATTTCAGGTATATTGACTTGTGCGTATGGTCGGAATTGAAATTCAGGAAGATCGGAGTTGAATTGAAAGGAAAATATTCATTTCAAAAGCCTTAAGTTGAAGAAATTGAGTAAGACTGGAATTTTGAGTAAACAACCTCGGAATCAGGATCTGAAGGTTCCAACAGGTTCGTATGATTATTTCGGACTTGGGGGTATGTCCGGATCAGGTTTTGGATGACCCGGGAGTGTTTCGGCGTATATTATGGAAGACAACATCTTGGAAGGATTTCATAAATTTGGGTTGTAAGGCATCTCAGTGTTATAGATGTCCATTCGGGATTCTGAGTCTGGGAATAGCTTCGTATGGTGATTCTGGAGTTGGGAGCGCGATCGAAAGTGAATTCAGATGTCCGTAGATTATTTTGAAGCTATTTGGCTAAAGTTAGAAATTTGAAGGTTTTTGAGAAATTCGACCGGAAGAGGAAATTTTGATACCGGGGTCGGAATGCGATTCCAAAAGTTGGACCAGGTCCGTAATGTTGAATATGACTTGTGTGCGAAATTTGAGGTCAATCGGACGTGACTTGATAGGTTTCGGCATCGGATGTGAAAGTTGGAATTTTCAAAGTTCATAAAGTTGAATTTTAGTGCGATTCGTGATTTTGGCATTGTTTGATGTGATTTGAAGCTTCAAACAAGTTCGTGGGATGTTTTAGGACTGAGTCGTGTGATGAGACGGGGTCCCGGGGGGTCTCAGGTGTGTTTCGGGGTGGTTTCGGGCCATTTTTCTCTACTTTGTTGCTGCTGTCATCTGATGTTTCTAGTGTGTTGTGCGATCGCATCCCTTGTAGTGCGATCGCAGAGGAGAAAATGGGAGGGATGATTTTTTGGTCTGTACGATCGCGGCCTCAGTGGTGCGATCGCGGAGAAGGATTTGGAGGGAGCTGGAAAAAGGCATGTGCGATCACAGGCATGCTTGCGCGATCGCATAGAAGAAATGTTCTGCTGCACTAACTCGACTTCGGAGGCTAATATCTCACAATCTATAAGGAATTTTGAGATGATTTAAAAATGAAAGTTGTATCCCTTTGTGTCTAGTTTCTATAAAAGTAAACCATTCATAATTTGGATTTGTGCACAAATAGATATGGCTGTTACACTACAGGGTGTCAGGGAAGATGAAGAAGAAAGTTGTGTTGCACATGGGCTGACTTTGCCAGGTTATATCTAGATATATGTAAGGAATTGGGAGATGACCAACACATGAAAGTTATATATCTTAAAGTCTAGTTTTCAGAACATTTAACCATTTGTCATTTGGAGTTGTGTGCAAAATGTTATGACTATTCTACTGGAGGCTGTCCGGGCAGGCTGGGCAATTATTCTCCGCGATCGCGAAGAGAAAATTTTGGGCTGGAAAACTGTACTCCATCGCGAAGCATTTTCCGCAATCGCACTAAGTAAATATCTGGGCAGAATGTTTAAAAATCGGGATTTTGGCCATTTCATCAATTCCTTCACTTGGTTGGGGCGATTTTGGAGGATTTCAAGGGGTGATTTTCATCAAGCATCAAGAGGTAAGTAGTTCCTTCTCATTTACAAGTTAATTCAAGGTTTATACATGAGATTAAACATGAAAAATTGTGGAAAAATTGGGATTTTGGAAGAAACCTAGAATTTGGGTAAATGTAATTTTTGCCACGAATTGAGCATAAATTTTGGAGTAAATTGTGTAATTGAATTAGTAAAGCTTCGGGTAGAGATTTCCTTCAAGAAATTTCGAAGTCTGGGCACGGGGGCTCGAGGGCATTTTGGTCATTTCATTGAGCCGGGCTGAGAAACTCTGTAATTTGAATTTGTTATG
>ML261689.1:0-10932 GCA_005239495.1 Nicotiana undulata
CAGATTATATATCGCACCTCAGTCGTGCTGGTATTTTGTAGCATATGGCTCTATCAGTCTCCCCAGAATGGTATTATGCACTTAGTGTGCTTCTGACCATTATTCAGTGATTTGTAATAGTGAGCAATTCAGCTCCGTGTATATTTCCTTATGTAAATCTTATGATGGGATCGGGTGGCACGCCGCCATGGGTATGTTATTTGGACCGGTTTGCACGCCGCAAACAGTGTGATGTTGAGCAAGGCTCCTGTAATTATTTTCTTGTGTTTTACTTTGTGATTTTATGAGGAAAGTTCATATTAGTTGCGTGAGTTGAGTAGTCCTTTTCGGAGTAATTTCCTTATGTGTCATGTTCGAATTGTGGCCTATTGGCTCATTGTGGAATCGCGTGAGGCTAATGGTCATGTTTGGGGTGATTGGTTGTCTAAGCAGTTCATACTGGGTGAGACGAAATTTATAAATCTGGGATGGTGTGATAAGACTATGCAAGTATATTACAGGACAATCACCATCATTGGTTGCAATGAGATGATGATCTTAGCCAGGAGAAAGGATTTCAATGTTTAGTTAACTCTGCAGTTGGTTAGGAATTTCTACACATTTCCTCCGATATGGTGGTATCGTCAGCGTTATAGCAAAATGTATGAATGTAACTTATAAGGTGATTTGAGAGCATCAAAGTCGCAGAATTTTGGCTATTAAGATCCAGGGAGCGTCATTGTGGTCAGATAATGGATCAGGCGGTGTATGGTGCTGATTCAACAAAGGCCTACAGTTGTGTTCTGGTGCCTCGTGTGGTAGTTGATTCGGTGTTCAAATGTTAGAAACAGGCCTCGCAGAGAATTTCAGTTGTTAGAACTAACTTCGGACCTTATTGTATGGATAAGAGAAGGATATCTTCAGATTTGATCAAGCTTATGTGCTCAACTGGGTTTTGGTAGCACGAGCAGGTGCACGAGGTGTTAAACAGTGATTCCAGGTAATTCTGGGGCAGTTCCTGGCACGTTCGAGGACGAACATCTGTTTAAGTGGGGGAGAATGTAACGACCCGACCGGTTGTTTTGAGATCCAGCGCGTCGTTCAGCAGTTGGGAGTCACGAACAACTTCATTTCAGGTATATTGACTTGTGCATATGGTCAGAATTGAAATTCAGGAAGATCGGAGTTGAATTTAAAGGAAAATTCTCATTTCAGAAGTCTTAAGTTGAAGAAATCGAGTAAGGCTGGATTTTTGAGTAAACGACCTCGGAATCAGGATCCGAGGGTTCCAACAGGTTCGTATGATGATTTCGGACTTGGGCGTATGTCCGGAACGGGTTTTGGATAACCCGGGAACAGTTCAGCGCATATTGGGGAAAGTCAGTATTATAAGGAAATTTCCTAAGTTTGACTTGAAGTACATTTCAATGATATTGATGTCCGTTTGAAATTCCGATCCTAGGAATAGCTCTATATGGTGATTCTGGAGTTGGGAGCGGGATCGGAAGCGAATTCGGATATCCGGAAGTCAATTTAAGGTCATTTGGCTAAAGATAGAAAATTGAAGGTTTTTGAAGAGTTCGACCGGAAATGGAAATTTTGATATCGGGGTTGGAATGCGATTCCAGAAGTTGGAGCAGGTCCGTAATGTCGAATATGACTTACCTACAAAATTTGGGGTCAATCGGACTTGATTTGATAGGTTTCGGCATCAGAGGTGAAAGTTAGAAGTTTCAAAGTTTAAAAAGATGCATTTTAGTGCGATTCGTGATTTTGGCGTTGTTTGAGTTGATTTAAAGCCCCGATCAAGTTCGTGGGATGTTATGGGAATGAGTCGTGTGTTTGGACGGGGTCCCAGGGGCCTCGCGTGTATTTCGGGGTGGTTTCGGGGCATTTCGGATTGAATTTGCTGTTGTTGTTTCTGGTGTTTCTGGTAATGCTATGCGATCGCAGCCTTAGCTATGCGATCGCGGAGAGGAAATTGAGGGGCAAGGTTTTTGGCCTATGCAATCGCGGATGTTGGTGTGAGATCGCGCAGAAGGGTTGGGCAGGCTAGTGCGATCGCAAGGAGGAAGGTGCGATCACGGAGAAGGAATTTTGGTGGGAGCCGAAAATGGCATGTGCGATTGCGGGTATGCTTGTGAGATCGCGGAGGAGTGATCTGGGTGTCCTGTGCGATCGCAAACAACTTCATGCGATCGCATAGAAGGGCAGAACTGGGCAGTGTTGATTAAAACAGGATTTTGGCATTTCTCTCTCATTTTTCAAAGCCATGGGCGATTTTTGGAGAGCTTCAAGAGGGGTTTTTCGTCATCTATGTTAAGNTATTTGGAAGAAACCTAGAAATTTGGAAACTTGGATTTTAGCCACAAATTGAGCATGAATAATTGAGTAAAATGTGTAATTGAATTAGTAAAGCTTCGGGTAGAGATTTTCTTCAAGAAATTTCAACGTTTGGGCACGTGGGCCCGAGGGCATTTTGGTCATTCCATTGAGTCGGGCTGAGGAACTTTGTAATTTGAATTGGTTATGATCTATTGAGTATACTTTCATTGAATTATCGTTATTTGGATAGTTTGGGAGCGTGCGCATCCATTTTTAGTCGTTGTAGAGCCTTGGAAGCCAGAGATGATTCTTCGGAGCGAGGTGAGTCTCCTTTCTAACCTCGTAAGAGGGAAATTGTCCCTCTAGGTAACCTTGTTTGCTATGTGATCTTGTTTGGGGGCTACGTACGCACCGAGTGACGAGAGTCCGTACGTAGTCGCTATTACTGCTTCGTCCGGGTAGTTAGGACACAGCATGTTCATTGTTTTTCACTGTTATAGCATAGATATGACTTGTATACTTGTGTGATTGGTACTGTTGTCTTTGAACGTTGTGATACTTGGCTTGACTTAAGAGTGATAAGAGAATCACGGATGGGATCGGGCCGTACGCCACGACAGTGTGATGATTGATTATATTATGGGATCGGGTCGTACGCCACGGCAGAATGATGATTGATTATATTATAGGATCGGGTCGTACGCCACGAGAGAGTGATGATTGATTATATTATGGGATCGAGCCGTACGCCACGGCAGAATGCTGATTGATTATATTATGGGATTGAGCCGTACGCCGCGGCAGAATGATGATTGATTATATTATGGGATCGGGCCGTACGCCACGGCAGAGTGATGATTGATTATATTATGGGATCGGGCTGTACGCCACGGCGAGATTGAGACTACCAGGGTGGGATAGGGCCGTATGCCACGGCGAGATTGAGACTACCAGGGTGGGATAAGGCCGTACTCCACGGCGAGATTGAGACTACCAGGGTAGGATCGGGTCGTACGCCACAGCGAGATTGAGACTACCAGGGTGGGATCGGGCCGTACGCCACGGCGAGATTGAGACTACCAGGGTGGGATCGGTCCGTACGCCACGGCGAGATTGAGTACCAAATGGGAGCGGGCCGTACGCCACGGAGGATACCAAACTTGTTTGATTTGAGATTGTTATTTGATGCTGGATATTGATGTACTTGATTATTTGTTTACTTGCCTACAGTTTTCCTTACATCCTGCTTACTTTATTACTGTTGGACCTTAGTGAGTATCGAGTCGACCTCTCGTCACTACTTCTTCGAGATTAGACGGGATACTCACTGGGTACATATATGTATATGTACTCATACTACACTTTCTGTGCATTTTGTTGCACAGGTACCTTTATAGTACAGTGATTGACTTGGAAGACTTATACGGGCTGCATTCATCAAGAAGCGTTCCACAGCTGCCGGAGTCTCCCTTCTGTGTACTTACATTTTATATTTATTGCTTTTGTACAAATTTATTTTCGGACAAGGGTTGTATAATTGTATAAATCCTTAGAAATTGCTCATGTACTTGTGTCACCGGGTTCTGGGGATGTGTGAGTCTTGTTTTATGGAATTAAATAGATTTCTTGTCGTGTTTAATTTACAAAAGTTTACTTATTTGATTATGAAATGCAATAAAGGCAACGATTTCGAAATTGTTAAACAGGAAGGTATTTCAACTGATTAAGGGATTGGCTTGCCTGACAGTGTGCCGGCGCCATCATAACCCATATGTTTTGGGTCATGACAATTATATTCTCACAAATAACAATCATATATGATTATGTTAATTTTTTTTAATTGTTTTTTACTTTCACGTGTCCAAAGAAGAGAGTAGTATCCATACTCTTTAACACACCAACATTCAAAGGGTATCAATTATCAAATAACCAACTTCAGGGGATAACTAAGACTATAATTTATTGGGGGATTTCTTTTAAACATAAGCTCTATATTTTTCGCTAAATATATTACCATAGTCCTTTAGAATCCATTAATAATAAATAATTTTATTACAAGCTTAAACTCTTACTTCTATAAAAATAAATATCTGAATCAATGGTCATGTGCTTGAAAATAAAAAGAAAACTCACTCCAAAACGAAGAAAGAATTGATCAATAAAAAAGTGTATCGGTTGAATAATACCTTTTGCAATAGTAATTTAGTTTTTTATAATCTGTTGGAAACAATTCCTGTAATATTTTTTATTGATTAAAGTAATAGAATAATTGCAGTTTGGTTCTGAGAATTTTTTCCTTAGTTGACGTTAGCTAAATAGGATCAACAATTTTTTAAAAACTTCACTTTTGTTAACTTTAATTTTATAACTAAACCACAAATTTTAATAGTATAATATTTATGTAATTTCTTAACATATATATTCATTGAGATAAACACGCGCAACGTACGTATATTAAAAGCACGAAGGTCCTTAGCGGAACGTCATTTACCTTTTTTACTATTTAAAAATATATTTTATACTGGGCAAAATAAAATGGATTATATTGTGTAATTCATCATGAGTAATATGCAACACTTTAAAAAGACATTATAAGTAGAGTAAGATGCGTTCGAGATATCATTTGTAAGAACGATTAATATTTGTTGAGTTGCAATGCCTAGTATAATTATTAATGCATAATTAAATAAGGATACAAATTAGAACTCTCATAAATGAAGTAAAATATGAATAAAATATTTTTCATTGTTGATAATCTATCAAACTCAATTTTTTTTAAAATTAATATACGCACGTGTACACAACAAGGTATCATATATTAAATCGAACAACCTCTTTATATTTTAATCAAATATTAGTCTTACAATGTTGCATTTTTGCATAATGTAGCAATTACTAAAAACGAATCGGAAAAAAGAACCACCACACTGGATCCACATCCCTAAACATATGATTAATATTTTGTAACGATCCGACTGGTCGTTTTGCGTTATCAGACCATGTTCCCCTAAAAGAAACTTCCCATAGTGGCTTATCGTGATTTATGACTTGCGGGGACGGGTGGTTCGGGATTCGGAAGTGTTTAGAGCTGTATAGGAACACTTAGTTCCTTAAGGTTGGCCTTTTTGGTCAAGTTTGACTTCAATCAACATTTTGAGTAAACGACCTCGGAATCAAGTTTCGTTGATTCCAGTAGCTTGGGATGATGATTTCGGGCTTGGGCGTATGTTCGGAATGGGTTTTGGATGACCCGGGAGCGTTCCGGCACCCAATATCGAAATAAGAGTTTCCTTAAGTTTGAAATTTGGTTTGGAACTTTTTTTGTGTTTTCGAGGTCCGAAAGGAATTCCGAGACCGGGAATAGTTCCGTTATGTCGTTTATGACTTGCTCGCAAAATTTAGTGTTATTCCGAGTAGTATAGGTCGGTTCGGCGCATTGATACTGAATTCAAGAACTTGAAGTTCTTAAGTTTGATCTTTAGGGGTTTTTAGGGTGATTTTGAGTTCTAGCGTTGTTCTGAGTGTTCCGAAGGCTCGAGAGAGTCCGTATTATGATTTGGGACTTGTTGGTATAATTGGATGGGGGCTCGGGTGGGCCCAAGTGCCTCTCGGGCACCATACGAGGGTAAAAACCAGCTGAAGCAATTGCTGGTGCACCTGTTCTGGTGTGACCGCAGGTGCGGTTTCCCAGTCGCAAGTGCGGGATCGCTCCTGTGGTCCCAGCCTCGCAGGTGCGACCCCTAGGTAGGCTGCCCAATTCTTGCAGGTGCGGAGCCGCTGGTGCAGACTCCTGACCGCAGGTGCGAGCCCGGGCTGTCACGACCCCAAATCCTAGCAGGCCGTGATGGCGCCTATCGTGGAACTAGTCTGGCCAACCATTACTTTACTACGCATTGGTTCTTTTATAATAGTTCATAATTCAATGATAAACATCAAGCATAGCAATAAAAATAAATTATTTAAGTCTTAGCACCCCAATAATAGTCTAAACAAAACCCTAACCTCCCAAGACTGAAGTCAATGATCATGAGCATCTAAAAAGAAATAATATAACTCTGCTAATGTCATAACAAAGGTCTATGAATCAATTTCTAATACTAATCAAGGAAGGGAAATGGAGAAGTTGTGGACGCTGGACAGCTACCTCGAAATCCCGTGAACTGCTGCTAACGAACAATGCAACTACTGCTCCAAATTGGTACCTGGATCTGTGCACAGAGGCACATGGAGTCTTATGAGTACGCCAACTCAGTAATAATGAAAATAAATCACAGTCTGAGAATTATAAAACACACAGTACAGATACGCTAATTCACAAAAGCCAGTAAAACACCAAGTCACCAGATAGTATTCATCAAATACATGAGTTCAAAAATCATTTTCCAGAAATCCTTTGAAACAAGTGTAATATCAGTATATCTCAGTAAACTTCTCAGTAAAAACCAGTTGGAAAACGAAGTAAATCATAGTTCGAAAACTGAGTAAAAATCTTCATAAAACTGTCCCTCGGGCCATAATCATTTCTCGTAACAATTTCTTTATCAGGCATTATTACAATCACTCAGTAACAGCACCGCGGGCAATAATCATCATTCAGTATCAGCCCCGCGGGCAATAATCATCACTCAATAGGTACCCGCGCTCACTGGGGGTGTGTACAGACTCCGGAGGGGCTCCTACAGCCCAAGCGCTATAACAACATAAGGACTGAAAGCCTCCTCACAAATAGGCCTGAAAGCCTCCCTAATATAAGGCTTGGAAGCCTCCTCACAATATAGGCCTGAAAGCCTCCCTCATATAAGGCCTGAAAGCCTCACTTAGTTAGACACTCTCAATTTTCCCTTAGGCCTTAAACATACCGGGTTCTCGACCCAAAACAGTGTTTCATTTTTTAATAAATAGTATCAAAATACTCAGAGTGTCAAAACAATTATCAAGAAAAGACTGAGTGAAAATCATAAGAAAATAGTAAAACATCCCCCAAGGGGTAAACAAATCGGCATGAGGCCCCAAACATGGCTTACAGCCCAAATCATATCAAAATATAACAATACTATTAAGCATAGGCTTAAAAATCAGTTTCGCAACTCAATAGTTGCCTAAATAGGGAATATATTTCCAAAGCTCCAACCTTTGCAACCAAAACCCGTGAAAGGGTGCAGAGTCCGGGGTTTCATACCCTCATGACAGGATTTAAAGACATTACTTACCTCAAACTAGCCCGAAATTACTTCGCAATGCGTTTTCCTCTTGAATCAACTCCCGAGCGCTCCAAATCTATGAAGATCAGACCTTTATCATCAAATTATGCTGAAGGAATAAATTCCAATCGAAAAGTATTGATTTTAGCTCAAAAATCCGAATTTGCTAAAAACCCGACCCCCAGGCCTGCGTCCCGAAACTCAAAAATTTCATACCAAAATGTTCTTCGTCCTCTCAAGAGTCCGTACATATAAAGAACACCAAAATCAGAGTTCGCTTGACCCCTTAAATCGACCACTAAAGGTCTCATAATCTCAAGCCCTAACTTCCCCTTTTTCTACTGATTTTCCATAATTTTACACTGATATTATGTTCTATAATAACCCATAAACGAGTTTTAAGGTCCAAAATACTTACCTCTATGAATACCACTGATTTTCCTCTTCAAAAATCGCCTCAAGAGCTCTTTGTCCGTACAAAAATGGTGTAAAAAGGGTTTAGGTCGCGGAAAGGGTTTTTGATTTAACTGCCCAGTTATTTACTCTCCGCGATCGCACAGTATAATTTTTCCCCTTCTCCGCAATCGCAAGACCCCTCATGCGATCGCACAGTGTATTTTTTCGGACAGCCCCACGCGCCCAAATTCCCTTGTGTGATCGCACCCACACCTACGCGATCGCACTATTTTATTTCCCTCTACTCTGTGATCACATCTCTACACCTGCGATCGCACAGAGCATTTTTCACCTGCCCCAAATTAACTCTCCGCGATCGCACAAATGCCTACGCGACCGCACTTAATAATTTTTTGCTGTAAAAACACCAGCTAAACAGCTATTTCCTTAAGTCCAAATGAGTCCGTTAATCACCCGAAATCAATCTCGAGTCCCTCGGGACCCCAACCAACTAAACCAACACATCACATATGATCATTCAAACTTAGTTGCACTCTCAAAACACTAAAATTAACATCAAAATACCAAAATCACACCAGATTCAAGCCTAAGAACTTTGATATTTCTAAAATCCACCATTGATGTCGAAACTATCCAAAACAACTCCGATTGACTTGAAATTTTGCAGACATATCCAAAATGACATTACGAACATGTTTCAACTGTCAGAATTCCATTCCGACCCCGATATCCTATTTTTCACAGCCGACCGGAAATCGCCAAAAACTAACTTTGCCAATTCAAGCCAAATTCTGCATCGGACATCACAAAAATATTCCAGACACACTCCTAAGTCCCAAATCACCTAACAAAGCTATTCGAGCCATAAAATCCGCATTTCTAATTCGTTTACCAATAAGTCAACTCTTAGTTGACTTTTCCAACTTTAAGGTTATTTTTAAAGACTGAATGACTAAACTCTCACTACAATCATTCTGATTTCAAGCCTACCAACTATAACACATCAATAACAGTTAAACCAAGCTATGACAATTCAATAACAGTAATTATAATGCAGGTTCTACGTAACGACAGACCGGGTCGTTACACAGGCCCTCTTGTCCATTTCTGCAGGTGCGAGACCGTATGTGCGGTCCTTGAGCTGCAGGTGCGGAACCAGTGTAGGCAGTGTGTTCTTTTAAAACACAAAAAATGTCCATTTTCTTCATTTCTTCCACCATTACAGACCTTGAGAGCTTGGGAAAACTGCTCCACGACCTAGCTACTGAAGAGGTAAGTAAATTCTACCCTAGTGTTAGTTTAATACTTGAATTACTAGCTAAATTAACTACCTAATTAGTGAAAATTCAGGGGATTTGGGTAGTAACCTAGGGCTTTCGAGAATTTTGGGAATTACCCGTGAATTGGTTATGAAATCATGCAAAAATCATATATTAACGATCCTTAGGTTATGGGTGAGTGTTTCCTTCGAGAATTTTCGGAACCCGAGCGTGCGGGTCCGGGGGTGAATTTTTGGGATTTCTTCAAGAATGATGAATTGACTAAGTAAATAGGAGAAATTCCATGCTTCGAGAATAATTTGATATATTTACATAACATTTGATTAGTTTCGAGTCCTTGGGTGACGAGTTCAGAGTTTCGGGCGCAATCTTGACCCGAGGAGTAGGTTCGACACGAGGTGAGTCTCTTTTCTACCCTTGTAAAAGGGAATTGTCCCCATAGGAGATCTAAATGCTATGTATTGATGTTGTGGGGGCTACATATGTACCAAGTGACGAGAGTCCGTACGTAGCGACTATTAATATTATGTCCGGGTAGTTAGGCCCACATCATGCCTTGTGATTCTTTCTCGTAATGAATTCATGTTATATGTAGTATTGTTTTCCTGAGATTTATGGAAATTGATAATTTGAAGGAATTGTTTATGAAAAGTAATTTTTAAAGGAATATTGTGTGTGTATGTGACCGCTTCGCAAATTACATTTCGCGAGCGGAGTGTGATTTCCCCCACTCTCCTGGGAGCGAGCCGTACGCCACGGCGAGATAGAAAGATGCACTTTTGGTTCGCGCCGTTCGACCCTCGGCAGTGCACAAATATGATCATTTTACTTTATAGTTCAGGCCGGTTGTCCTTATCTGCACATGATAGGTTGTTAATGATTTCATGGATATTGATTTGAAAAATATTTGGGGGGAAAATGAAGTAGTAGTTGTTATTTACTTCCAGTATTATTTTGGATTTCAGTGCCTTCAATATTTGCTGCCTTACTACCTTTATATGTCTACAAATTTCATTATACTCTGTTAAATTATATTGCTGGACCTTAGTGAGTGTCGAGTCGACCTCTCGTCACTACTTCTTCGAGATTAGACGGGATACTCACTGGGTACATATTTGTTTATGTACTCATGCTACAATTTTGTACTTAATTGTAGAGGTTCTGAGGCTGGTGCTTATGGTTATCAGAATGGGGCTAGATTCTGATTATAGTTGGACCTGACTTCACGATGTGCTGCTTCTCCTGACGATCCTCGACAACATTATGGAGTTTTCTTTTGTTATTTCCCGTCTATTTCTTTCAGACAGCTGGACTGTATAGTATATCTTTTGTATATTATGATAGTATGCCCGTAGAACTTGTGACACTAATTCCTGGAACACACGTGGTAGTTATTATGGATTTCGGGACTGTATATATATTGGCTCATGCCTCCTTATGACTGTTTTGGTTAAAACTGGTTAAATATCCTTCTTGATTTATGTTTCGGACTTTAAAACATTGGTACACGTTGAAATGTTTGATCAAATGAGAAAGAACCCATAGTAAATTGAGTGTTGGCTTGCCTGACCCCGTTGTTGGGTGGTACGCTCAAATTACACCTTAAAAGAATGTAAGCGATCGTTGTCAAATATAGTAACCCAACAAGGTTGGGGTCGAATCCCACAGAGAACAATATGAGGGCGTTTAGGAATGCTAGAGAATTATCACTTATCGCGCAGTGCCAAACA
>ML261689.1:11312-25655 GCA_005239495.1 Nicotiana undulata
TTTTCTCTTCTTTACTCTCTTTTTGCTCAATTTCACTCCAATTTGACCTTAACCACTTCATGGCATCATTTTCCTGCAAATAGAGCAATTACACACTAAAAACGACCTCAAGTTATCATTTAACAATACAAAATCTAATGAGAAAAGGCTAAAATGAGTGGTAAAATCACCACTCATCATTGGGCGCCATCACGACCTGAGTAGGAATTTGGGTCGTGAAAACATGGTATCAGAGCTCTAGTTTCACGTAAGTCTCACGAGTCACGGACAGACCTAGTAGAGTTTTGCGGATCGGTATGGAGACGTCTATACTTATCTTCAGGAGGCTATATGGTGTTAGGAAACCTCTCTTTATTCGTATTCTATCGTGTAGTCGATTGGTTTACTAAAACTCATTCTTCTATTCTCTCACAGATAGTGAGGACGCGCGCATCCGATGTTCCAGACACGGGGGATGCCGCTACCCCCGCCGTCAGAGGCCGTGGCAGAGGCCGAGGGAGGGCACCGGCCCGAGGTAGGGGACGAGGGCATCCCATGGCTATTCCAGTTGCACCATTACTAGATGATCCTATAATAGAGGAGCAGGACTAGTTGCCCCCAGAAAATCCTTCTCCAGTGGACTTCATGACAGCGCCAGGCTTCCAGGAGGTCATGGGCCGTATGATGCGGTTTTTGGACACTATGTCCCAAGCTGGTTTATTTCCAGCAGATGCTGCCACTTCTCAGGCGGGAGGGGGAGTCCTTACCCCTACTTCCCAGGCCGCAGGACAGACAACAACATTACATCACACTCCGGGTACAATGCCGGTGAGTGGGGTCCAGCTTGTGGTAGCAGCACCTGAGCCCAGACCAGCTGCGTACGGCGATCCGCAGAAGTTATTGGATAGATGGACTAGATTGAACCCTCCAGTCTTCGGGGATGAGCGAGGTGAGGATGCCCAGGACTTTATTGACCGGTGCAGGGACAGACTACACAACATGAGGATATTGGAGTCCCATGGAGTGGACTTCACTACCTTTCAGCTGGAGGTCAGAGCTCGCAGATGGTGGCAGTCTTACATCCACAGCAGGCCAGTAGATTCTCCTCCTTTCACTTGGGGCCAGTTCACACAACTATTTCTAGATAGGTATATTCCACCCTCTGAGAGGGAAGAGCTGCGGTACCAGTTTGAGCAGCTGGAGCAGGGACAGATGTCAGTGAGATTATGAGGCTAGGTTTTCAGAGTTGTCACGCCATGCACTCATGATACTACCTACTGATGCCGAGAGAGTGCAGAGGTTTGTGGCTGGATTACATATAGGTATTAGGGCCACCATGGCCTGAGAGGTGGAGATGGGGACTCCTTATCAGCTTGTGGTGGTGATTGCTCGCAGGATCGAGGGTTATCGGTCGAGGAGCAGGGAGCAGGGGCAGCAGGATAAGAGGGCTAGATTCTTAGGAGATTTCAGAGGTACCCCAGCTAGGGGCAGAGGTCCGTTTGGTAGTGGTCAGCCAGCAGGCCTTCATATTCAGCACCTCCACCACCTCCCCGAGGTGTTCCAGCGACGGCTCATTTTAGCGTCATGCTAGAGCACTCCTACCGCCCTCCAGCCATTCAGAGTTCACCCAGTGGTTATTCCAGTCATCTGAGATCCTCCAGTCCCTACTTCTGTGCTATGCCAGAGGGTTCACATCACTCTTCGGCCATTCAGGGTTCTTCTCCGGGGTAGCAGGATATGGTTCCTAGAGGTTTCTATGAGTGTGGGGATCTAGGTCATATGCAAAGGCATTGTCGCAGGCTTCGGGGAAAAGCAGTGAAACAGGGTTATCAACATATAGGCCCAGCACCAACAGTCCGGCCACCTAGAGGTGGAGGACATGTCGGTAGGGGTCGTCCTAGAGGTGGAGGCCAATCAGGGGGAGGTCCGTCAGCTCCTGTTCACTCTGGTGAGGCTCAGTCTTCCGGTGCTTCAGCCAGATTCTATGCTATACCGTCCAGATCAGATGTAGTGGCCTCAGACGCCGTGATCACATGTATTATCTCAGTATGTGGTAGAGAGGCTTCGGTATTATTTGATACAGGATCCACCTATTCATATGTTTCAGCCTTATTTGCTCATTTTTTGGATGTTCCTCGTGAGTCCTTGGGTTCCCCTATATATGTGTCCACTCCTATGGGCGATTCTATGGTGGTAGACCGGGTTTACCGGTCCTGTGTGGTTACATTCTGTGGATTCGAGACCAGAGCAGACCTTTTATTGCTTGATATGGTTGATTTAGAGGTTAATTTAGCCATGGATTGGTTATCCCCTTATCATGTCGTGTTAGATTGCCATGCCAAGACAGTTACTTTAGCCATGCCTGAGTCGCCTAGGCTAGAGTGGAGAGGTTCCTCAGTTAGTGCAGCCAGCCGGGTTATTTCTTTCCTGAAGGCTCGACACATGGTCGAGAAGGGTTGTCTGGCCACCACCGCCGAGTCTCCGACGATTGATCAGTGCAAGTTGTTCGAGAGTTTGCTGATGTATTTCCTTCAGACCTTCCAGGCATGCCTCCAGATCGTGATATTTATTTTTGCATTGATGTAGCCCCAGGCACTCAACCTATTTATATTCCCCCGTACCGTATGGCTTTGAAGGAGTTGAAGGAACAACTTGAGGAGTTGTTAGCTAAAGGTTTTATAAGACCGAGTGTATCACCGTGGGGTACTCCAGTTCTATTTGGGCAGAAGAAGGATGGGTCTATGCGGATGTGTATTGATTACCGCCAGTTGAAGAAGGTCACCACTAAGAACAAGTATCCTTTGCCGCGCATCGACGATTTGTTGACCAGTTGCAGGGTGCTAGGGTGTTTTCTAAGATTGATTTGAGATCTGGATATCATCAGTTGAAGATTCGGGCCTTAGATGTTCCGAAGACTGCTTTTCGTACGAGATATGGCCATTATGAGTTCCTGGTGATGTCCTTTGGCTTGACTAATGCCCCAACAACATTTATGGACTTGATGAACAGGGTATTTAGGACATATATTGATTATTTCGTCATTGTCTTTATTGATGACATCTTGATTTACTCACGTAGCCTGGGGGAGCACAAGCAGAATTTGAGAGTTGTGCTCCAGACCTTGCGGGAACAGAATCTATATGCTAAGTTCTCCAAGTGTGAGTTCTGGTTGGATTCCGTGGCATTCTTGGGGCATGTGGTATCCGGGGAGGGTATCAAGGTTGATCCTCAGAAGATTGAGGCAGTTCAGAGTTGGTAGCGTCCTACTTCAGCTACATAGATAAGGAGTTTCTTGGGTCTAGGAGGCTATTACCGCCTATTTATGGAGGGGTTTTCTTCTATTGCAGCCCCATTGACTAGATTGACTCAGAAGAATGCCTTGTTCCGGTGGTCCGACGAGTGTGAGGAGAGCTTTCAGAAGCTCAAGGCAGCATTGACTTTAGCACCAGTTCTAGTATTGCCTTCCGGTTCTGGGATGTATACAGTATATTGCGACGCTTCTCGTGTTGGCTTTATTGATGCAGGAAGGGAGAGTTATTGTTTATGCTTCGCGCCAGCTGAAGGTTCATGAGAAGAATTACCATGTGCACGATTTAGAGTTGGCGGCGATTGTTCATGCTCTTAAGGTTTGGAGGCATTACTTGTATGAAGTGTCTTATGAGGTTTATACAGACCACCGCAGCTTGCAGCACTTATTCAAGCAGAAGGATCTTAATTTGAGGCAGCGCAGATGGCTTGAGTTGTTGAAGGATTATTATGTCACCATTCTTTATCATCTGGGCAAGGGAAACGTGGTAGCAGATGCCTTAAGCAGGAAGACAGAGAGTATGGGTAGCTTGGCTTACATTGCAGCAGAGGAGAGACCTTTAGCCTTGGACATTCAGTCCTTGGCTAATCGCCTGGTGAGGTTAGACCTTTCAGAGCCTCGTTGATTTTTAGCTCATGTGGTTGCTCAGTCTTCGCTATTTGGAGAGATTAAGGTTCGGCAATTTGATGATCCGTGCTTAGCAGAGCTTAGGGAGGCAGTGATTCAGGGTGGTGCCAAGGAGGTTACTATTGACGAGGATGGTGTTCAGAGACTTCAGGGCCGTTTATGTGTTCCTAATGTCGATGGTCTTAGAGGGAGGATTCTAGAGAAGGCACACAGTTCTCGGTATTCTGTTCATCCTGGTGCTACGAAGATGTATCGTGATTTGAAGCAGCATTTCTGGTAGAGGCAGATGAAGAGGGACATTGTGGAGTATGTGGCAAGGTGTCTAATTGCCAGCAGGTTAAGTATGAGCACCAGAGGTCAAGAGGCCTACTTCAGCAGATGCCCATTCCTGAGTGGGAATAGGAGCGCATCACTGTGGACTTCGTGATTGGGTTGCCTCGGACTTTGCGGAAGGTTGACGCGGTTTGGGTCATTGTTGATAAATTGACCAAATTGGCGCATTTCATTCCAGTGGCTGCTACATATACTTCTGAGAGGTTGGCCCAGATCTACATTCGGGAGATAGTCCGGTTGCACGGTGCCGGTGTCCATTATATCAGATCGAGGTCCTCAGTTCACCTTGCACTTCTAGAGAGCATTGCATAGTGAGATGGGTACCTAGATAGATCTCAGCACATCATTTCACCCTCAGACTGATGGTCAGTTAGAGCATACAGTTCAGATATTGGAGGACATGCTTATGGCATGTGTGATTGACTTTGGAGGTCAGTGGGACCAATTCTTGCCTTTGGACGAGTTTACTTACAATAATAATTATCAGTCCAGCATCGAGATGGCTCCATTTGAGGCTTTGTATGGTTGGCGATGTGATTCTCCTATCGGGTGGTTTGAGCCTGGCGAGGCTAAGTTATATGGCACCGACCCGGTGAAGGATTCCTTAGAGAAGGTAAAGTTGATTAGGAAAGGCTCCGAACAGCCCAGTCCAGACAGAAGAGTTACGCGGATCATAAGGCGCGTGATGTATCATTTATAGAAGGAGATAGGGTTCTGTTGAAGGTCTCGTCGATGAAGGGTATTATGAGGTTCGGGAAGAAGGGCAAGCTAAGCCCACAGTTTATAGGTCCTTTCGAGGTGTTGAGGCGAGTTGGAGAGGTTGCTTATGAGCTTGCTTTACCTCCCAGTTTATCAGATGTTCATCTGGTCTTTCATGTATCCATGCTCCGGAGGTACCACGCCGACTTCTCTCACGTGGTTGATTTCAACACTATTCAGTTAGATGAGATGTTGGGCTACGAGGAGGAGCCAGTTGCCATTATTGATAGATAGGATCGCCAGTTGAGATTCAAGAGAGTTTCTGCCGTAAAGGTCCAGTGGAGGGGTCAACCAACCTAGGAGGCGACCTGGGAGTCCGAGGAGGACATGCGGAGCAGATATACGCACTTATTCAGCACTTCAGGTATGATTCTAGACCCGTTTGAGGATGAACATTTGTTTAAGAGGTGGAGAATGTAACGACCCGAACGATCATTTTGCATTATCGGACCCCGTTCCCCTAAAAGAAACTTCCCATAGCGGCTTATCGTGATTTATGACTTGCGGGGATGGGTGGTTTGATATGCGGAAGTGTTTAGAGTTGTATAGGAACACTTAGTTCCTTAAGGCTGGCCTTTTTCGCTAAGTTTGACTTCGGTCAACATTTTGAGTAAATGACCTCAGAATCGGGTTTCGTCGGTTCCAGTAGCTTCGGATGATGATTTCGGACTTGGGCGTATGTTCGGAATGGGTTTTGGATGACCCGGGAGAGTTTCGGCTCCCAATATCGAAATAAGAGTTTCCTTAAGTTTGAAATTTGGTTTGGAATGTGTTTTTGTATTTTCGAGGTCCGAATGGAATTCCGAGACCGGGAATAGTTCCGTTATATTGTTTATGACTTGCTCGCAAAATTTGGTGTCATTTCGAGTAGTATAGGTCGGTTCGGCGAATTGATACCGAATTCAAAAACTTGAAGTTCTTAAGTTTGATCCTTAGGGGTTTTGAGGGTGATTTTGAGTTTTAGCGTTGTTCTTAGTGTTCCGAAGGCTCGATCGAGTCCGTATTATAATTTGGAACTTGTTGGTATAATTGGATGGGGGCTCGGGTGGGCCCAGGTTCCTCTCGGGCACCATACGAGGCTAAAAAATCAAGTGAAGCAATTGCTGGTGCACCTGTTCTGGTGTGACCGCAGGTGCGGTTGCCCAGTCGCAGGTGCGGGACCGCAAGCCTCGCAGGTGCGACCCCCAGGTGGGCTACCCAATTCTCGCAGGTGCGGGCTTTTTTCCCGCAGGTGCGGACTCCTGACCGCAGGTGCGAGCCCAGGCCCTCTTGTCCACTTTCGCAGGTGCGAGACTCTTCTCACAGGTGCGAGACCGCAGGTGCGGAACCAGTGTAGGCAGTGTGTTCTTGTAAAACACGGGAAATGTTCATTGTTCTTCATTTCTTCCACCATTAGAGACCTTGAGAGCTTGGGAAAACTGCTCCACGACCTAGCTACTGAAGAGGTAAGTAAATTCTACCCTAGTGTTAGTTTAATACTTGAATTACTAGCTAAATTAACTACCTAATTAGTGAAAATTCAGGGAATTTGGGTAGTAACCTAGGGCTTTCAAGAAATTTGGGAATTACCCGTGAATTGGCTATGAAATCATGCAAAAATCATATATTAACGATCCTTAGGTTATGGGTGAGTGTTTCCTTCAAGAATTTTCGGAACCCGAGCGTGCGGGTCCGGGGGTGAATTTTTGGGATTTCTTCAAGAATGATGAATTGACTAAGTAAATAGGAGAAATTCCATGCTTCGAGTATAATTTGATATATTTACATAACATTTGATTAGTTTCGAGTCTTTGGGTGACGAGTTCGGAGTTTTGGGCGCAATCTTAACCCGAGGAGTAGGTTCGACACGAGGTGAGTCTCCTTTCTACCCTTGTAAGAGGAAATTGTCCCCATAGGAGATCTAAATGCTATGTATTGATGTTCTGGGGGCTACGTACGTACCAAGTGACGAGAGTCCGTACGTAGCGGCTATTAATATTATATCCGGGTAGTTAGGCTCACATCATGCCTTGTGATTCTTTCTCGTAATGAATTATACGTTATGAATTCATGTTATATGTAGTATTGTTTTCCTGAGATTTATGGAAATTGATAATTTGAAGGAATTGTTTATGGAAAATAATTTGTAAAGGAATATTGTGTGTGCATGTGACCGCTTCACAATTTACATTCCTCGAGCGGAGTATGATTTTCCCCACTCTCATGGGAGCGGGCCATACGCCATGGCGAGGTAGAAAGATGCACTTTTGGTTCGGGCCGTTCGACCCTCGGCAGTGTACAGATATAATCATTTTACTTTATGGCTCAGGCCGGTTGTCCTTATCCCATATCCGTATGATAGGTTGTTAATGATTTCATGGATATTGATTTGACAAATATTTGGGGGGAAAATGAAGTAGTAGTTGTTATTTACTTCCAGTATTATTTTGGATTTCAGTGCCTTTAATATTTGCTGCCTTACTACCTTCATATGTCTACAACTTTCATTATACTCTGTTAAATTATATTGCTGGACCTTTGTGAGTGTCGAGTCGACCTCTCGTCACTACTTCTTCGAGATTAGACGGGATACTCACTGGGTACATATTTGTTTATGTACTCATGTTACGCTTCTGTACTTAATTGTACAAGTTCTGAGGTTGGTGCTTCTGGTTATCAGACCGGGGCTAGATTCTAATTATAGCTGGACCTGACTTCACGGTGAGCTGCTTCTCCTGACGATCCTCGGCAGCATCATGGAGTTTTCTTTTGTTATTTCCCGTCTATTTCTTTCAAACAGTGGGACTGTATAGTATATCTTTTGTATATTCTGATAGTATGCCCGTAGGACTTGTGACACTAGTTCCTGGCACACACGTGGTAGTTATTATGGATTTTGGGATTGTATATATATTGGCTCACGCCTCCTTATGACTGTTTTGGCTAAAACTGGTTAAATATCCTTCTTGATTTATGTTTCGGACTTTAAAATATTGGTATACGTTGAAATGTTTAATCAAATGAGAAATGACCCATAGTAAATTGAGTGTTGGCTTGCCTGACCCCGCTGTTGGGCGCCATCACGACCTGAGTAGGATTTTGGGTCGTGACATATTTATTATTTTTTAAGAACTTGTAATTTTTGTGTTAATCTTTGCTTTATAACAAAGATATATCTGAATATTATTTATGTTATTATTTGAAAACTTTATGTTTTTAATATAAGGTACACGCGCAAAGCGCGTATATTAAATCTAGTATATATTAAAAGTAGGAACCCTTTAACTTAAAAGTTAAATTACCTTAATGACCTTCTAAAACAAAAATACCCTAATTTAAGAAAAAAATAAAAAAGACCCCAATGCTTAGCAACGACCCCAAATGAAAAGACGCTACGAATAACGAAACTGTAGCAACTTGTTATTTTGTCGAGTGCATATATGCTCGGACGCATTAATTGAAACTCTTGGCAAGGCATTGAAGAAAAACTAAATAGCATTCTACATCAATTATGATCCAACAGTTTGTTGAATAAAAGTAACGGTGTAGAACACCACGAAAAAAAAGGTAGGTCCAGGATGAAAAAAATGTGTTCACTTTAAAGTTGCTCGCATAGGGAATTCATGTAGCAGTATTTGGTTCATCTTGAATTCCTATTTCCATTTACATGTTTGTGTCTAATTAACTCAAAGTCCTGCACCATTATTGATAACCAACTCAAGTCTTGCAAATTCTTGCTCTTCTAATGTGTCATGCTTCAATTAAAAACGTCTACAATAATTAACTAAACCATATAGATCCTGAATATAGATAAGAACATTTGTGGGAACTTTAAACCAATTATGGAAGAAATCAAAGAAAATCGTTAATAAATTCGCGTTCTGGAGTTTAAATTCTCTTGACTATATCCGCTTCACTGATTATAGGGAAAAAAACTTTTTATTTTGCTATTATCCTGTAAGAAAAAAATTTCACGCAACCGAACAAGCACCATGCCAGTATTTTCTTTTAAATTAATGAAGTACCACTGATACTCCATCTCACACTGTCTTTTATATTGTTGAATCTGTGGGAATATTGAAAAGGTTTGCAAAGAAAATGACAATTTTGCACTTGGCAATAAAGGGAGACACACCAACATTATTCCAAAGTTGGAGTTAATGGTCCACGACTTAAAATTTCTCTTCTTCTCTCAGAGTTCATCTTGGGCTTCTTATAGATTTTTTGAAAAAAAGCAGAGTGAACAGCAAGTCTTTTACAACTAAAGATCATTTGATGAGGTAGACATAAAAACATTTCTTGCAGCGGCCAATGTAATATGTTTTGGCATCAAATAATCTCCATGAAGATGTCAACTTCAGGGTGATGATTGAAGAATTATGAAAGTGACAAAATCGAGTTCTACTTTCTTTACTTACTCATTATTTAATTATTTATGCTTTGTGATTTTTGAGATCTTGTTTCTACAAATATTACAATAGACGTTACCCACGAAAATGACATTTGAAGTATATACGGTGCGAATATTTTTGCAGTGAGAATATACTTGGCTTATGATCAAAAGCTAATATAAACGTAGTGTCTAATATTATATTGAAAAACTAGAAATGTCCATGCAAATTTATTGCTTTACAACTTGATTGCACTAAAGCTTTTAGTTCAAAATAGACATGCAGTGATGTATGTTTCAGGAAACGTGTATGGTTTTATCTAAAGAAGACAACTTCATAATTATGAATAGGAAAAGAAATGTCAATAAAGCTGTCCAATGTGAAGAATTTTTTATATCCCAAGAGATTGACAAGACTAGAGAAGTAGCTTTAACAAATAGTTTGAAAAAAAAAATCAATGTTTCCATTCAATTGGCAAGCATTTTCGTGATGGGATATAATTTTGTGGGAAGTCTTGCGGAAAAGAAAAAAGAAAGATAAAGTCTCTGGTAGGTAGGGTTTTACAAATCGAACCGGAAAATTCTATTATCCGAAAAGTCAAACCAAACCGATTAGAAATCCAATTAGGTTTGGTATTGAGTAAGAAACTTCAACTAAACTGATATATAAATATATAATTTATATATACACTTTTAAGACTTTATATAGAATTTTCTTTAAAAAATGTCTAGCTAGAAGTATTTGGGATTCTCTTATTGGATATAATATTTAATAGAACATGAAGTGCTCCATCTTTATTAACTTTAAATAATGGGTTGTATGAGCACTTTCTTATCATGTATTATTGAAATGCATCAATTCTTTGTTCTTACATATTCAAAGATCTAATAAATTTGTTTGTCTTATTCGAATTTGAAGTGGTATATATTTTAATAACTTAAAATTAAATGGAACATATTTTAGGTATCATATTAATTTTTATGTTTAATTATTAAATTCGGTTAACCTCATGAAAATATTATTGTGAGACGATAAAAGAACTAACTATTATGTGTTACTAAGAAAGCTCTGTCATAAAAATATTTTATTAGATCATATGTTTATTAATTTTTTAACTTTTACTAAACATATATTTACTTATCGAAAATTTAACAAAGTAAAATTGAAATAATATTCATGTAATAAAAAAATTCGAGACCTAAAAACCCTACAAAATCAAACTAATCCAACCAATCTAGTTGATTTAGTTGGTTTTTATAGAAAGCAAATCAACGCGGTCCATGTACACCCAACATGTTTGTCACGACCCAATTCTCCCTCCGACTGGGTCTCGTGACGGCACCTAGTCTAGACGACTAGGTAAGCTTAATCATCAAGGATAATTAAAGATAACAAGTAGAAATAGGAGAAATTGAAATAAGACCATGCTAACAATCGATGGCGCTCGACATTTACAACCTAATTTACCCAAGACCCGGAATATCACCAAACATCACAAGCTATACTCTACGGCTCAATATACAAACTGGAAAAATGACAGTGTATTCTCATCTACAAGTCCTAACTATACTAGGATAGGAGGGGGACTCGGAAGCTCTGCGGACGCTGCAGAATATACCTCAAAGTCTCCAATCGCCTGCTGGTGAACTAGCTACGGTACGGCGCACTGGTACCTGGATCTGCACATGAGAAAAACATGCGCAAAAGGGCGTGAGTACTCCACATTCGGTACCCAGTAAGTATCGAGCCTAACCCTAGTCAAGTAGTGACGAGGTCAGTTTGAGGCTCTACTGAGTTTGCAAAAATAACAGATATAATTAACAGTTAAGTAAAGCAGTAATGGTTAAAGGAAATTAAGGTAAAGACTGAATATAAATGATGTGGTAACCTTCAACCCAGCACAACATCAACTCAATAAATAATCGCGCAATGCAATGCAAGGGAAAGTCTCAAGTCTCGGCCCGCAGTCCCAATGTATGCGATGCAATGCAAGGGAAAGTCTACGGTCTAAGCCCTCAGTCCCGATGTATGTGATGCAATGCAAGGAAAAGTCTCAGGTCTAAGCCCGCAGTCCCTATGTATGCGATGCAATGCAAGGGAAAGTCTCAGGTCTAAGCCCGCAGACCCTATGTAACTATACCATGCAACGCAAGGGAAAGTCTTAGGTCTAATCCCGCAGTCCCTATGTAACTATACCATGCAATGCAAGGGAAAGTCTCGGGTCTAAGCACACAGTCCCTATGTAACTATACAATGCAATGTACATATCCATTATAGCGCAATTCAAAGGTTTTTGAGAAAAACAGTTGGAACTTATTGGAGAAAAGTACGTAACCAATTTTCAAATAACAGTAACGAGTGGAAAAAAAATCAGGTAAAATCGATTGTCATGATAAAATCTTAAGTTGTTACTCAGCTCAACCAGTAACTGTAATAGTAGAATTGAAAATGAGGCATATCGTAGAAGGAATCACGGAAATATAGTAAAAATATCCCATGCACGTGCTCGTCACCTCACGTACATGGGGCTTTATAGTAAAAACCAATTAAAAATGCCTAAGGGAAATTTCCCAACACAGAGTTAGGCAAGCCACTTACCTCGACTATGCAAATTAACCGATAATCACGCTCTTGCCATGAGTATCCAACTCCGGGTGGCCCAAATATATTCAATTCGATTACATAATGTAAATATCATTACAAGAATTCAAACTAACTAATTAATTCGGAACTAATACGCGAAATTAGAAAAATTGACCAAAACGCCCCTTGGGCCCACGTCTCGGAATCGGATAAAATTTATATTTTCCGAACCCTTATTTACTCACGAGTCTAACCATATGAAAATATCTCAAATCGGAGGTCAAATACCCAATAAAAATCCAAAGTTTGGTCTAAGAAGTTTCTTCCAATTTTCCCAAATTTCTACTCAATAATCTCGAATTTAAGGGTGGGATTTAAGATTAGAATCATGAAAGATAACCTATGATGGTTAGAAACCACTTACCATGAATACCATAGAGGAAATCCCCTCAGAAATCGCCTCTCCCGAGCTCCCACAAGTCAAAAATGGTGAAAATAGCATAAACCCTCGAATTTTTGGAATAAACACACTGGGATCTCGCACCTGCAGTCCCTATCACCGCACCTGCGGAAATTCCATCGCATGTGCGGAAGTCACTTAAGATCATCTGGGGCCGCACATGCGATCGTTTGGTCGCGCCTGCGGTTCCGCACCTATGGAACCCAGGTCGCACCTGTGACCACTGGTCAACCTCCCCCACCATCGCACCTGCGACCACCCCATCGCACCTGCGTGATCGCACCTGCGGGGAAACCTTCGCAGGTGCGAAAACAGCTGAAGGAGCCTGGTTCAGCAATTTGCCAAGTTCCAAATTCTTCTGTTAAGCATCTGAAACAACCCTGAGGCCCCTGGGACCTCAACCAAAACCACCAACTGATCCCAATACCCTATCCAAACTTGGTCAAGCCTTAAAAACACATCGCATAACATCAAAATACTCAAATATGCATAGATTCAAGCCTAAGAACTTTGGAATTTCTAAGAATTCACATTTGACGCCGAACTACATCTAAACTCGTCCGAATGACCTCAAATTTTGCACACAGGTCAAAAATGACATTCCGGGCTTGCTGTCGCTTTCGGAATTCCATTCTGAGTCCGATATCAAAATCTCACCTATCAGCCGAAATCGCCAAAATTTTAACTTTCGCCAATTCAAGCCTAAATCTACATCTGACCTCAAAAATACATTTCGAACACGCTCCCAACCCCGAAATCACCCAACGGAGCTAACGGAGTCGACGGAATTCCATTCCGGATCCGTCTTCACACAGCTCCCGCTACAACCAATTTCTAAGGTTGAAACTCATCTTAAAGGACTATATGTCCAAAAACACTCCAATTAACATCACTTGATGCTCCGACACGTTCCATTAACATAATAAGACATAGGAGAAACAGTTATCAGGGGATCGGGGCACTAACTCTCAAAACGACCGACCTGGTTGTTACATTCTCCTCTCTTTAGAAAATTGTTCGCCCTCGAACGAGTATAGAACAATACCTGAAACTGTGAATAGATGAGGGTACTGGCTTCGCATGTCCTGCTCGGTCTCCCAAGTCGCCTCCTCGACTAGATGACCCCTCAACTGTAACTTGACTTAAGCAATATCCTTCGACCTGAGCTTTCTGACCTGCCTGTCCATAATGGCCACATGCTCCTTTACATAGGATAAATCCTTGTCCAACTGAACTGAGCTGAAATCTAAAACATGAGTCGGATCACTATGATACTTCTGGAGCATGGAAACGTGGAATACCAAATGAACACCTGCTAGGTTGGGAGGCAAGGCCAACTCATAAGCAACCTCCCCAATTGGCCGTAGCACCTCAAAAGGGCCAATGAACCTCGGACTCAGTTTACCCTTCTTCCCAAATCTCATGACGCCCTTCATAGGCGATACCCGAAGCAACACCTGATCACCAGCCATGAATGATAAATCACGAACTCTCCGGTCTGCATAACTCTTCTGCCTGGACTGAGTTGTGCAAAGCCTATCCTGAATCACTCTCACCTTGACCAAGGCATCCTGGACCAAATCCGTACCCAACAATCGGGCCTCGCCCGGCTCAAACCATCCTACTAGAGACCGACACCGCCTACCATATAAGGCCTCAAACAGCGCCATCTGAATGCTGGACTGGTTGCTGTTATTATAAGCAAACTCTGCAAGAGGCAAGTACTGATCCCACGATCCTCCAAAATCCATCACACAAGCACGGAGCATATCCTCCAGAATCTGAATCGTGCGCTCGGACTGTCCGTCCGTCTGAGGGTGGAATGTTGTACTGAGATCAATCTGGGTACCCAACTCACTAATCAAGGCTCTCCAAAAATGCGAGGTGAACTGAGGACCTCGGTCTGAAATAATAGATACCGGCAT
>ML261690.1:624-28410 GCA_005239495.1 Nicotiana undulata
TAATGAATTTAGACTTTTGAATCACTCAATTTGACCTTATAATGAAGGAGATATGTAGGTTTAAGATTTACAAATAGTGCAGGTTTTTAATACGCCGTCAGAGGCAAATTCGTAATTAACAAGAAAAATCTGGGCAACCTTGGTAAAATGGCCACAAAATCTTCATACGATATCCAAATTCGATGATTCTTTTTGCTACGGGTCCGTAATTACGATACGGATCTAATACTTCATTCAAAACATAAATCGAAACTCATTTGTTCAATATGATATCATTTATGCTTGAAGAAACGACGTCGAAGCATAAGAAAGAACGAGCGCAACACAACCCAAACCTATTTGAAACTCACCCGAGCCCTCAGAACTCTAAATCAAACATGCACGCAAGTCTAAAAGCATAATATGGACTTGCTCCTTCGATAAAATCATGAAAATAACATGTAAAACAACGAATTAAACCTCAAAACTCATTATTTTCCTCAAGAACACTTATAGTTCATAACTTTTCAACCGGATGTCCGAATCACGTCAAACGAACTCCGTATTTCACCAAATTTCACAGGCAAGGCTTGAATATCATAACAAATCTGTACCGGTCTCCGAAACCAAAATACGGGCCCGATACCGATGACTTCAAACATTAATTCTTTTCATTATTTCATAAATATTTTAGTAAAACAATTTCTTTCAAAAATTGATTTCTAAGGCTTGGGACCTCGGAATTTATTTCCGGGCATACGCCCGGATCCCATATTTTACTGCGGACCTTTCGGGATTGTCGGAACACAAATTTGAGTCCGTTTACTCAAAATGTTGACTCAAGTCAACTAAAACCAAATTTTGTAATTCTAAAAATTATTGTTTCTTATATTTTAACATAAAAGCTTTCCGGTTTCACGCCCGGACTACGCACACAAATCTAGGTAGTTAAAATTAATCTTTTTATGGCTAATAAGCCTAGAACGGAGTCTAAATTCATAAAATAACCCCTTTGGTCATCACAGAAGTGTGTCTCCTATGAATGAACTAAAATTGTCCAAAACTAGGAAGTGCGTCTCCTAGGGGTAAAATTTCAACTTAGGAAGTGCCTCTCCTAAACAGTATAACTTGAAAGACTCAGACTAGGAAGTGCGTCTCCTAGGGGTGAAACTTCAATGATTCGAACTAGGAAGTGTGTCTCCTAGGAATGAATTTAAATGGCCCAAGACTAGGAAGTGCATCTCCTAGGGGTAAAATCTCAATTTAGGAAATGCGTCTCCTAAAGTATATCATGAAAGACCCAGACTAGGAAATGCGTCTCCTAGGGGTGAAACTTCAATGATTCGAACTAGGAAGTGTGTATCCTAGGAATGAACTTAAATGGCCCAAAAACTAGGAAGTGTGTCTCCTAGGGGTGAACTTCAATGACTAAAACTAGGAAGTGCGTCTCCTAAGAATAAACTTAAATGACTAAAACTAGGAAGTGCTCCTAGGGGTAAATTTTCAATTTAGGAAGTGTGCCTCCTAAAACAAAACTATAACTTGAAAGACCCAGACTAGGAAGTGCGTCTCCTAGGGGTGAACTTAAATTACTCAAACTAGGAAGTGCGTCTCCTAGGAATGAAATTAAATGACCCAAACTAGGAAGTGCGTCTCCTAAGGGTAAAATCTCAATTTAGGAAGTGCGTCTCCTAAAACAAAATATAACTTGAAAGACCCAGACTAAGAAGTGCGTCTCCTAGGGGTGAAACTTAAATAAAACAAACTAGGAAGTGCGTCTCCTAGGGATGAAACTTGAATGAACCAAGCTAGGAAATGCGTCTCCTAGGGGTGAAATTTCAATTTAGGAAGTGCGTCTCCTAAAGTTTATCCTGGAAAAAAACCTAGACTAGGAAGTGTGTCTCCTATGGGTGAACTTAAACGACTCAAACTAGGAAGTGCGTCTCCTAGGGATGAAACTCAAATGACCAAAAACTAGGAAGTGCGTATCCTAGGAATAAACTTAAATGACTCAAACTAGGAAGTAGGAAGTGCGTCTCCTAGGAATGAACTTAAATGACCCAAACTAGGAAGTGCGTCTCCTAGGGGTAAATGCTCAATTTAGGAAGTGCATCTCCTAAAACAAAAATATAACTTGAAATACCCAGACTAGGAAGTGCGTCTTCTACAGGTAAAATCTCAATTTAGGAAGTGCGTCTCCTAAAATAAAAATATATAGCTTGAAAGACACATACTAGGAAGTGCGTCTCCTAGGGGTGAAATTTTAATTACTCAAATTAGGAAGTGCGTCTCCTAAAAGTATATCCTGAAAGACCCGGACTAGGAAGTGCGTCTCCTATGGGTGATGTGTGATCTTCTCAATAACCTTTGCATTAGCAGAATTGGGGCATTACACCTGAAAAATTCAAGCTTTGATAAGAACATAACCTTCATCCATGTTTCAGACAAAGAAAAACTTGTGAGTTTAAAACATAGTGGTTAGTTTGTGGCCTTGAACTTGAGGGCTAATTCTCTTTCCCTTGTCACGATCAACTTGGAAGACAATTTTTGTTATCGGTCGACCGCTTTTCTGGACAACCCTTATCACAAAAAATATTCCTGATCCGTTCAAATCCAATACCTTATGCCCGATGCGTTGCTCTCGTGTTCTAACGTTCACCAAATCTTTTCATTTTACATCAAAACCAAAGAACATTTGTTATCACCAACTCAATGCACACACCATTATCCCACGTCTCATGCCATTTTGACGTGCTTGCCAGACTTTGCTTTGTAAAATTAAAAAGCTGGTAGCAGATTTTGAAGTCATTTCTCACTTGTTTCGACAAAAAAAGACTCAAAAGGGACCCAAACAAAATAAAATGAGCAAATTAAGAAGAAGAAAAAATAAGAAGAGGTGGTATCTAACAAGATTTTTTTTTAGAAATTAATCTAATTTGAAAATCAGCTCCACTGATCATGACATGCATTTTGGATTAAGCGGCCTGATATGTCAAACGATTATAATCTTCAAGTCTTCTATCAGTGCTCCAATTGTCATATCCGACTCACGATACTTAGTCAACTTGTAGTGCCCTGAAGGGTTTTCACTATCAAGCCTCTCTTTTGTTCTTTTCTCAGCTCACTATCGCCTTACGGTGCCCGTGAGGGTTTTCACCAATAAAGCTCTCTCATTTTATCATTTTCTCTCTTTGTGCTGAGAACAAAGCATTACCCATGATACAAGAAGATTATACCTTTACCACACACTTGATTTGGCATCCTCAAAGATTGGTCAGAAGGTCTTTCTTTTGACTGTAATGTAGGCTTTTGAACAGGGTTGGAAATAAAGGGTGGCATGAAGGCTCAAAATAATTTAAGATGAAAAGGTTCAAAATTACAACTTTTGGAATCAGATCTTCTAGCCAAAATTAAAACTTCTGCCCTAGTTGCTTAGAGTTTGGGATTTTTTTTTTTGGATTTTTGCTTTGATAGGACCGAACCTCAGAGTAAGGCTGCCTACGTATCCTAAAAAGGAATCAGGTCGAACGTAGTTCCAACATAAACATTGTTTTGTTTTTGTTGATTTTTTTCCTTTCTTTTTCTTCTTTTTTCTATTTTTCTCTTTTTCTGTTTTCTTTTTTTCTTTTCTCTTTTTTTTTTGTTTTGTTTTTGTTTTTTCATTTTTTTTTCTTTTCTCTCTTTTTTGTCTATTTTCTTTATTTTCTAACTCTATTTCGGATTCCAAAAGAGGGGTATGAAAGAAAATAAATTAAGGCTCAAAAGGGATAGCAAAAGATAAAAGTGTTTAGGGTAGCAGAATAAAAGGCCTTCATCATACCAAACTTTAAGAGTGCCAAGTACAAGCATGCAATTGAAAATAAGCTGAGGAACCATGCACAATGTCTTTTGATGGCATCAACACAAACACAAAGTGCCAATGGGCAATACCTTTATCACAATGAATGACCCTCGCCAGTACGAAGCAGACTTGACTCAACCTTATCTTGATGTGGAGGGATGCTTTTCAACATTGACTGATCTACCTCAGATTTTTTGAGAGACATTTCCCTGTTGTCTGCTCTTATCAACCTCTTGCTTTCTCAGACTAACTGCCTCAGTTTCACTCGAGCTTCAAGTTATCTTAGAATGCGTGAATCTTTACTTGTTTCCTCAAATGCATCTTTTTATCATATTCAAAATTGTGTTTCATTATTCCATGATTAAACTGCCTTTCAAGATCTGGCTAAAAATTCTGCATGCATGTCATGCCACTAAAACTGGCGTGAGGAGAACTGAGCACATAATGACACAAAAGGACAAGTTGTATCTCATTGAGTAGAGGATTAAAGGGTTTAAAGACAAGAAAAAGCAACCTAAAATACGAGTTACAACCCTAAAATAACATGGATAATGAAAATAACAACAAAACGGACAAACGAGACTCACACAAACAAGATAGAGGGATAGAAGGGTTTGACTCAATAAAACAAATAAAATATGGATCACAACCCTGAAATAACCCAGATAAAAGAAGAAAAAACATCAAAATAAGCTACCAATATTCTTTCCTAGTGAGGAGGGAATGACTTTTCAATTGTTAAGCTTAACATTTAGCCACATATTTGCTCATCATAATCACCATGGCCTTCTTCAATTTCAGTCAGCAAGTTTTCGATAGGATTCTCATACTCCATGTCACCACGTATCATCCCCACAAAGTGTGCATCATCATGTGCAGGTAAAGGATTCTGCGCGATATTCTAGGTGTCAATGTCCTGGATCACAATTATCCCTTCTTGAATCATTCTTTCTATTTCCCTTTTCAAAGCATGACAATCTTCAATGCTATGCCCTTGGACATTCGAGTGGTACATACACCGTACAACAGGATCAAAACCTTTTGCATATGGGTCCGGAGTATAGCCAAGGAGCGGCTCGATCAGGCCAGAATATTTTAACTTTTCAAACAAGCTTGTGTAAGATTCTCTGATTGGTGTGAAACTACTTCTTTGCCTTTGTTCCCCTCCCCTGTTTTCTAGGGTTGTTGGATGCTCGAATATGTTGTGAAGGCAAGAGTGTGTTATAGAGTGTTGGCGCTCGCCATAAGGAATGACGCAGCGGTTGGACCGATGACCGGACATTGCACGGAGGATAATACTGAGGTGGATTATGTGGAGCTTGGGGATAGCTTTGGGGTTGGGTTCGAAGCTGAGTATATTGGTGAAGCGGACCCGCTGGGCCATGTCGTGATCCTGAGACAACCATGGCAACATCATCATGTTCCTTTTAACCCAGCAAGCTTCCCGTGTCGTTATGAATTGCCTGTGTTGTGGCTTTTAAGGCAGAATAACTCATGATCTTGCTTGCCTTCAGCCCATTTTCTACCATTTCTCCCATTTTTATCACATCATTAAAAGGCTTACCCACAACCGAGATCAAATGCCCAAAGTAAGTAGGCTCTTGAGCTTGAAGAAAGTAATCAACCATCTAAACTTCTTCCATCGGTGGATTGACTCGGTTAACTTACTCCCTAAAACGGAACCCATATTCTCTAAAGCTTTCACTAGGCCTCTTTTCCACCTTGGTAAGAGATAGGCGATCCGGGACAATGTCTATATTGTACTGAAAGTGCATGGCAAAAGCCTGAGCCATATCGTCCCATGTGTACCACCTGCTGGCGTCCTGGCGGGTGTACCATTCTAAAGCTGCCCCACTCAGACTCTGGCTGAAGTACGCCATCAGTAATTCGTCATTCCCCCTGGAGCCTCTCATTTTACTGCAATAACCTCTCAGATGAGCTACATGATCCCCATGCCCGTCATATAAGTCAAACTTGGGCATCTTGAACCCGACAGGAAGTTGTACATCAGGGAACAAACACAAATCGTTATAAGCCACACTCACCTGGCTTCCTAAACCTTGCATATTTCTCAATGATTGCTCCAGACTCTTTACTTTCCTAAATATATCCTATTGCTCCGTGTTCTTGGGTGGTTTCTCAGGTTCAACATGAGGCTCAAAGTGAGGAGTGTAGGAGTAAGGATCTGAGACTTTGAAGGTGGGTTCTGGAGCATGGTATTGGGTATTTGGAGCTTGGAATGCGGGCTCACTGGAGAATCGGTAAAAGGTAGCTTGTGGAGGGGCTACAAAAACATGAGTGGTCAAAGGAGCGGGATATGAGGTGGTTTTGGCGGGTGGAGTGTGAAAAGGTTGTGGGGTGATATCAGTAGCAGTAGGAATTTGGATTTGTGATAGTGGAGGAATGGTGAAAAGTCCTTCAATGTAGTTAGTGGGAAATAATGGTGGAGGACGCCCACTAATCCAGGCTCGGTACATTTCGGCCATGTGTCCTTTCAACCTCAAGACCTCTTCTTTCAACTCAGATTCTGATTCAACAATCTCCTTAGACGGGTCAACAACACCTGTGTCCAAATCTTTGCTAGCCATAACTATCTTGCTCTTTGACCTTGTGTTGTATGGATGACTCACTAGAATACCACAAACTAATCACCTCCTGTTATGATAACAATGAAAGTACCAAAGAGGAGCACAACAAAGCCACCATGTTAGCGTTAGGGAATTTATCATATAGAAATATCACATTGCGTGCAATGCACCTAGCAATAATTAATGGTTCTAGAATGGCTTTGAGGGTCACAGGGTCATTTGGCATCATCCCAATTTTGTTCATATCAGTCTTCTCTTTTCTTTCATTTCTAGCACTTCTTGGCTAGCTCATTTTCCTTCCTCTCTTTTCTTTCTAATTATCGCTATTTTCTTTCTCTCACCTCTCACGTCCCACAACTTCATCCCCTTTTTTTCTTTTTCTTTTTTATGATTCGATCGAACCCTATGTAGGTTGCCTACGTATCATGTTCCACATGAATCAGATCAAGCGTAATTCTGGAAAAGTAATGGACAAAATAAACTAAAAAACAAAAATCTTTTTGGATTTCGTTGACAACTTTTTTTTGAATAAAGAATCAGAAATACGATAACAGAAGGCTCGACAAATTCAGCTAGACTATGATAGATTCTGATACCACCTAAAAGACTAAGTACTACCAAACAATACTAGAAAGTGAAGACAACATAAAAAGAAAGACAGACTCAAAAGAAATCTCCTTAAGCAACTCCTGAATGCAGTGGTCCTGACTGGATGGTCCTGGGGCGTCTGTCATGCTCAAGCTCCGGTAAGTAGATCCACACATGTATGAGAAAATTAAAACCAAATAGAGTTAAAGACTTAGAACACTATGTGAGACAATAACACTTCCTATTGGACACATGCAAGACATGATTGAGGCTATTTTTTTCAAAATGGCCTACGTTACTAAAAGGTGGCTAGAAGTGCAAACTCAACAAAGGTGACGTCTAAGACGTGAAAAATTACTTTGAAACAACCCATTTTGTAGATATGGCTTATGTGGCCAAAAAATGGCTAAGT
Organism: Nicotiana undulata; assembly: GCA_005239495.1. Classification (NCBI taxonomy): domain Eukaryota; kingdom Viridiplantae; phylum Streptophyta; class Magnoliopsida; order Solanales; family Solanaceae; genus Nicotiana; species Nicotiana undulata. Next base: position 8,033 of record ML261690.1, read on the forward strand.
ACGCAAATTCAACAGAATGGACCTTCAACAGAGATGACACCTTGTTGTAGACTTAGGACTCTAAAACATGAGCCACTGAGCCACTTCTGCGAAAATAACCCCATTTTGCAACAACAACCGATGTGGCCAAAAGCGGCTAGACATGAAAATTTAAGAAGGACGAACCTTAAAATAAGGAGACATCTAATTGTGGATCCAAGACTCTCCAAACACGGTTCAACAAGCCACTTTGCAAAAATAACCTTATTTTGCGAAAAAGGCTAATGTGGCCAAAAGTGATTAGACATGCAAGATTTGGCCACGACCCTCGAAGCCAAGAACTTAAGACTCATTAGGAAGACCAGACCCTATGTGGGCTGCCTACGTATCCCGCCCCGAAAGACGAAAATCAGGTATGCGCAGTTCGGAAAGATTGGATATGGGAGAGAGTTTTTTTTTTTTAAATATTGATTTGGAGAAAACATATTTTTTGTCCTTTTTAAAAAAATGATGAAACATGTAAAATCTTTTTGATACTCTTTTTCTTTTTTTTTTTCACTTTTTTTTTGGAAAATGATGGAAAAGTGCAAAATCTTTTTGGATTTTCATTCTTATTTATTTATTTTTTGTCTTTTTCTAAAAAATATTGTAAAGAAAAGTATAACGAGGCCTTACACGCTTCATTTTTAAACTCACCATCTTTTCTTTCTCATTTACCCTCAGTCATCATTGGTCCGCCAATTGACCCCTTTTACCCTTAAAGAATGCAACATGTAGCACATAAAATGCATCAAGATGATATTTATTTTTTGGACACCTGTCCTAGACGGATCCAACCCCTGTGTTGAGTCCCCTAAGTCAAATGCACGTGATGCAAACAAGCGTTCCTACTAGGGATCCGACATGAGGCTATGTTATTCTAGGTTTAAAACTTGGGTGTATTGTTCTAGATCTGGCTTACCCGAGCGGACAACTCGAGCTGGGGGGGGGGGGAGGCAACGTACCGGTAACCAAAAGATCATTCGGCTTTGCAACTTGTACGAACCTCGTTCTAAATTAGGGATATGACACTAACAAAAAAGAAGACACACCAGCGTGCACTTACCAGAAGATTTAGAAGACTCAGAGAGAAGAAGCGTTTCGTAACAGTTTATATACAATTCAATCAATATCAAAGCGGTAAAAGGCGGCATTTAGCACATTAGGTTCAAACACGTAAAAAATCAGATAATAAGCAAAAACCAACTATGACAGTTATTCTAAGCTCGAATTTTGAACCCTTAACCAGAGATTCTGGGTTCGATCCTCAGCAGAGTCTCCAGAGATGTCACACCTCCTTTTTCCCGAGGGGGATAGGTAGTTTTTCCAATTAAAGTGAAATGATATTATTTATTGATTCAGAGTCGTCACTTGGGATAAGGTATTAGGTATTTTTAGAAAAATATTATTTTTAACCCATCTTTATTTTTACTATAATTTTCGAAAATATCAATATATATATTGCTTCATGTCATAATGTATTTTATTTTAATTAATTAGGAATGATATCATAATTTTATATTTATTAATTTAGGAACTAATATTTTTAGTCTAGTAGAGTTAAATGACCACTTTTAAAGGTAAATTTGGCCCAACTCAGACAAAGACCCATTCTTCCCAATCCCTTTTAGCCCAAATCCGTTTTCACCCATCAAAACCCCAAAACACCCTAATCTTCTTGGGCAGAACATATCCCCTCCCAAAAAAAAAAACAGAGCGCTTCTCTCTCTCTCTCAAACGGAAGAACCAACAGACCCTCCCCACCTCCTAGAATACTCTAGCAACCATTTTCGTCCTCCTCTTGACCTCAGTCACTGGATCCCTCACACACTACTCTCACTCACACGCCAAAAATACCTTAGTAGTATCTAAAAATACAGAAGTAGATTTGAAAAGGTTGAAACATGAAAAAACCTGGGATTGTTTGCTCTTTACTCGTTGGGTTCTAAGAGAGTGATTTAGTTCCGAAATCACTGTTGCTTGTCGCTGAAAATTTGTTGTTTTTGTTTTGAGGAACTCCGACTATTTCTTATCTAGCCAGTATTTGTCATCTCTGAGTTGATTCCTGCACAGTCAGGTATTTGTCTATGCATTTGAATTGCAATTATTAAGAATTGATTTGGTTCCTTTGATTTTTTTTATATTTTTTTTTGTAAAATTCTTATTCACTTTGGTGATGGGCCTTCTTGATAAGGCTGTTTTTGGTTGATTTCAATTCGAATTTGCTCGTGTTGATCTGTTTGTGTTCGGAATAAATGGAAACACATCTCTAGTAAAAGTAGATTGGTTATGTCTTCTTCTTACAGGGGAATGATTATTAATATTCTTAATTTTCAAAGTATTTTGATGTTTTGTTTCCTTTGCTTCCAAATTAATAGTTCTGAAGCAGTTAATGGTCAAAGAAAAGTTGTTGTTGTAACTATTAAAGGCTACTGTTAAATACATTTTGAGGTAATCTCCTGTTCTAAGCTTTACATATTAGGAAATGGTATCGAGCTCTTTCACTCAAGCCCATCAATTACCTCCAATTAATCTTTGGATTGTGTAATCCAACACCTTGCAGTGGTTATTAATTGTCCATCACCTGTTTTAGCCTAATGCCTCTCATAATATGGCTAGTATAAACTCTACTCCTCTATAAGCATCTCAAGCACAAGTTGATATTTATTAAATCAAGTTGTTCAGATTGTGAATCCACTCAAGGTCACATAGAAAGGACATGCGCATTCAAATCTCGGCCTTTTCAGTTTCCTTAGCAAATTACAGTAATTGTCATAACCGAATAGATGTCATACATTTTGGACCTTTCCATATTTAATCTCATATTTTAGGTCCTATTAATTAAACCATGAACTCTCGAAGCATGCTTTAAACACAATTAATAATCATCGTGACTATGGGTACGGTTTTCGTGGCATAATCCTAATACGTAACCCCAAAAATTTGAGTGCACGCTGGCATGACTCGATCATCAAACAGTTAAAATAAATAAATTATTATGACTATGGGTACGGTACCCGTGGCATAGTCATGATACGTAACTCTAAAATTCAAGTGTACGCTGGCGTAACTCGACCCACCCAACTTCAATTAAAAGCGGCTAAAAGGTTAAAAAGGCACAATAGGCTTTAAAACATGTAATTAATTAGATAATTAGGCCAATTAATAATAGTTGAGCTACCATGCTAAAACCACGGAACCCGAGAATGCCTAACACCTTCTCCTGGGTTAACATAATTCTTTACCCGGTCTTATGGTTTTCGCACACTTTAAACAAAGTCATTTCTTCCTTGATTTGAGATTTTAATAAACCGGTGACTTGGGACACCATAATTAAATAGAAAAAAAATGAAACTATTTTTGTAATTTTTGTTTTTTGCGATACAACAAAGTAAAAAAGTCAAAATTAGCTAAAATAGCAATATTAGACCTAAACTAAATATTTAAATGCTAAAAATGTGTAAAATCACGAGGAGGGTAAAAAATTACATGTCTACAAGTTGTACTCATGCTACACTCCGCATTTCATGTGCATATCCAGGTGTGTACGGTTCTGGTGGTCGCTGAGTTCGTGCGCGAGCTGACTTTCGGAGATTTACGAGGTAGCTGGCGGCGTTCGCACCTTGTTCCTCCTTTCTTATCATCTTATCTTTCTTGTATTGGCATTTGGCACAAACTGTAGTAGATTACGTTTCTAGACTGTTGTCGGATGCTCATGACTTAGTGACACCCTGATGTCGACCTATTATTTCGCACTTGTGTTTTGGGTCTTTACCCCGTTCTTATATAAATCTTCTGTTAGTTTAACTGCTTTAGCTCACTTCTGTTATATATATCAAAAGCATATTGAGAATGTCGGCTTGCATAGTTTTCCGATAGTCGTCATCACGACAGGTTAGCAGGGAGGTATTACGTGTATCAAAAAGGGTTCAAATGAACCCGCTTCATCGAAAAAATATACTGCTTGTACATGTAATTATCATCTAAAATTGAATGAATACATATATTATTTAAATAATGAACCCATTTAACACATCAAATTTTTGTGGTGTAATGGTCAAGTGGGTTCAAAAGCTTGTGATGGTCCACGGTTTGAGCCTCTGTTGCAACAATATCACTTTTATTTTTGACAATTCTTGATTTGATGATTATGTTTGTATTTTTGTAATAATCAATAGCTTTTAAGTTTAAGTTGATTGTTTCACTGCGAAATTATTATTTACTCTACTTCTAAATTTTTCTGGTACTTATACTCACTTTAATTATTCGTATTAATTTAGTTTAGTTAATACTCTTTCTTTTGATCGTTTTTTATTTGTAAATAACATCATTGTTTTGTAAACCAGACAAATATTTAAATTTGTTTATATATACTTTTTAATATGTTAAATAGAATTCGTTAGCAAACTTTTAAATTTGTTAAAACAAGTTGATAATTTATTCTAAAATTAAATCTAAATATAATACTCTTATTTTAAAAAACTTGCTCAACTAATAAAGCAAAAAAAAGAAAAGAAAAGACAACCTTAAATTTGACTACTTCATTTTGTTGTAGTGAATAAAAAAGAAGAAAAATATAATTGAGCAAATCTGCTTGTTATAATTGATGTTGTTTCTATAAATGATGTCCTATGTAAAAAATTCGCTTGTACAAAATTCTGGGTCCGCTACTGCAAGTTAGGTATTTGAGTCGTGACTGCAAGTTAGGTATTTGAGTCGTGATAGGGTTACCCTCGGTTATCTTTTAAAGGTGAAATTATTGACACTATTTGGAGCATTTCTGTAGTTTATAGTTTATTTTTTGCTATCATGTGAGATCTTTTTTTTTGGGTGAGACGCAACTTACAAAAAGTATATTTTGTGTCAAAACTTTTTGCCTATGATGAAAATGTCAAAAAATCAAGTGAGTATAAACTCTAATACAACATATTGTGTGTTGTTAATGTTCAAGTTGGGGACTCTGTGTAGTCGCATAATATCCGGAAAAAACACACGATACAAGGTAATATAAATGTTCAAAAGATAATTTTATTTTTACCAAATACATAAATCTTCAAATCATCTTATTAAGTAATTTGTGTTAATTTCCCATTTAATAGATTCAAATATACAAATTCAAAAGAATATTTATTCTCTTTTTCTTTAATCAAAGGCGTGAATTTAAACTTTTAACAAAAATAATAATATATATATATATATATATATATATATTTTTTTTTTTTTAAATTTCAGAAAAATAAATATATACAACTTTTTATTTGTAATTATCTTTTACTTTTAATAAATTTTAATATGCTTAGTTATGAATATACCTCAGAGGGGTGTAAGTATAAAAAGTTATGATTGTGATATATAGAAAATACATATTATAGGAGTTTTTAGAGTAATTTACCCTTAAACTAAATTAGTATAATTTGCTGCACTGAGTTTTTTCCTTTAAACTATTTTCCTTTTCAGAGTTAATTAATGGCAGGAGCTTTCGCATAAATACTAGGCGGACATCTCCACCATAAACTGACGGCAGTGAGTGGAATTGAATTGAAGTGAAACTGGACTTCTCAATTCAGTATCTGCCAATGGATCTCAATTATCTCTTCAACTCCCTTTTTCCCTCATGGACTTCGGTCAGCATTTTCTCTTTCTCTCTTTACTCTCTATTCATATATCTTTTACTGATTTTATTCCCTTTTGTTGAATGTAGGCTGCTATGTTATTCTCATTCTTTCTTTATTTAGCAACTGTTGGATCTATCTTACCCGGAAAACTTGTTCCTGGGGTGATTTTATCTGATGGAACTCGCCTCCATTACCGTTGCAATGGTAACCTATGTTTTTGTTTTTTTCTATATAATGTACATTGGTCTATATTTTCATGTTGGGTTTACGTTATATGGGGGACCCAAGATTATGGTTTCGAGATTCTAGTATTTGTTAGTTAGCGGATACTAAATTAATAATTTATACATATTAAATAAATTTCTGAAGTCAAATGCATGATTTTGATCAGGTTAGACCAAACCAACAACAACAACATACCCAGTATAATACACGGGTGGGGTCTGGGGAAGGTAATGTTGACGCGGACCCTACCCTTACCTCCCCTATTTGGAGAGGTAGATACGCTGTTTCCGATAGACAGGGCCAGCTTTTGGGTAAATCCTCTAAAGCCCAAGCTTTAGGCCCCCAATTTTAAGGGGCCCATTTTTACCCAATAATTTTTTTAATTAAGTATTTTTATTCTTACTATATATTTTGGTAAAAAGTAAAGTAAAGATATTTTTGTTTCATAAAAATGGGCTCCTAACATATAAATGCAAAATTTATGGAAGAAATCAAGTGATTATTCAATTTTCTTTAGTCTTTTTCTCATTACATATTATGTGAACGTTTTCCACTTTCTTTCTTGGTTTGCACAATATTCAATTTCCTTTCCTAGTCTTTCTTAGTTCTCACCACACGTTACTACTATTATATTTTTTCTTTGTGCCTCGAAGAGATCATATTGTTCCGTTTTTTTTGTCAATCAAGCTAAAGTCTACCAGAAGTATATTGAAAGCAACAAATATTTATTCACATCAAATTAATGAATCGGGTTCTTCTATTCCAACTTTTTAGTACTAGTTTGCATCTACGTTTGTTTTTCTTGATATTTTCAATAGGTACGCATATATTATCCTTTTAGTATTTATTCAAATTTAAATATGCCAAATATAAAGTATGAATTCGGTTATTCAAAACTTAAGGAAAAAAATTAAGATCAACCATGGCGCAAGAGATTAAATGGATTAACTATATTATCAATTGAAAAATAACTATTAGAAGAAATTGATTATAAAATAAATATTCATAATTTTGCATATGAAAAAGTTAGAAAATTATATTTCAAACAAATAATATATATGAAAGCTATTTTTATTAAAAAATAATTAAAGGCCTCTTATAGAAGTTTGGCTTTAGGCCCCAATAGTATTGAGCCGCCCCTGCCGATAGACCCCGACTCAAGAAAAGGTGGAAAGGAAGAATAGGGGAGAAGATGAAGAGGAAAGAGGGAGGAGAAAGAAGGAAGAGGGAGGCAAAAGACGATAAGCAAAGAGGAGAAAAAGTAGCTTCAAATAGTAACCATTAGGGAGGGAGCGACAATATCCAGAGTGAAAGGGGAGAAAAAGTAGCATCAAATAGTAATAATCAGGGAGCAACAATCCTAGTAGCAATTTTCAAAAACAATGGACGTGGTTGCTCAGTACCAGGTACAATAACAAACTAGAAGGAAGTAATTTTCAACCCTCAACAAGAATATTACTAGTACTACCGGTAAACCTAGGAGAAACTCACAACTACCTGTCAACCAACCACCTTAATCCTCGACCTCCACACTTCCTATCGCTGGTCATGTCCTCGGTTAGGTGAAGCACCGACATGTCCTGCCTAATTACCCCTTCCCTATACTTCTTTGGCCTAGCCTTGCACAGACATGTTAGACCAAACCAATAACTCGTATTCTCACTCCGCCCAACACAGACATGGTTACGATTATTTTACGCCGTCAACTTACCATTTATTCTAGGTTACTAATCACAATGGCGGATGTCTGTTATGGGTATGGATGCTCAAGCACACATTACTTTTGGAGCCACACACATTTATTTATATAGAAAAACTAATAATTCATACAATTATGTTACTTGAGCACCCAATCTCAACAGTAATTTTCAGATAAAAAATAGTCGAGCACCCATGATATAAAAATTTTGGATCCGCCACTGACTAATCAATGCTATTAAATGGACATGCGATTAACTTAATGTGACCTGATTGTGTAAAATATTTTACTGTTAGTGCATAGAGCTTAAGCTTCTTTCATGTTTCTCTATTTGCGCCAAGCTCAGATTGTAAATTTATTATTTTTATTTCAGGTTTGTTATCACTTTTGTTGTTGGTTTTGCTTCTTGGAGTTGGGGCGCAGATGAATCTTGTTTCACCTACAGTGAGTATGAAATGTTTCTATGTAGCAAAGGATTATACATTTTGGTCAGATTATGTAATTGTACCACTAGTTGCTATTCGGTTCATTTGCATTTCCTGTTCATAATTTTGTTTAAACAAATGTTGTTTTGCAAAAAAAAGCTTCTTTTAGGGAAGCAAGGTACAATTTCTTGCCACATACTGTGTTGTATTGATGATATAGAGAATTTATATTCCGTGTTTCTCAAGCACCTCAATTCAGGTGGAACAAACTTCTATGTAGTTTCCTTTTCGTTGTATGTATGAGGTGTAGAGATTGAGCAACTGTTTATGTCCCCGTGAATTTATTTTTCCTTGTAATAACATTGAATTTGGGATCTGGGGTTATAATGTCAGTGGAAGAAGAAATAATTGTAACATTATACGGCTTTCTCATTTCAATTCAAAGGTTTCAACAGTAATGCTGTTTTTACTTCCTACTTCTGCAAAATCTATCTTTGGTTTTGCTCCTTTTTCAGAATCGTACTTATAAATTTTTCTTGTGCTTGTTTTCTGTTGTTATCAATCTGATTTATCTTCGTTATCCCTGGAGAATAACTTGGTTAATTACAAAAAATGAAGAGGACAGATTCTGCTTTTGATGTGATTGCACGAATTGATTCATTATATAGCACCTTATCTGGCTCCAAAATGTTGCTTCACACACTGCATTTTCAGATGTTGTTGAATACATGAGAAGGTTCATAGTGTTGTATGTTTGGACTACTGGAATGCATTTGTCAAGGTTTCTGTTTTCGCGGTATACTCATAAAGAGATGAAATCACCTATTCGTTATGCGTTGCAGGCAATAGCAGACAGAGGGCTTGAGCTTTTGTCCACAACATTTATCTTTAGTGTTCTCGTAAGTGAACATTTTCATACCATGTAATTATTAAGCTATTATCATGCCATTTTCTGATTAAGTTCTGAAAATATGGGATCTCCTGTGAGTAATCCATCCTCAAAACCCGAGGGAAAAACTGCAGGTTAGAGAAGTTTAGCGATGGTAGTCACTTATATTGGCGAACTTGAGAGTAGAAATCCATTTACCTCTTTCTGGAGTGGGGAGGTGACCTTGAACACACTAAGACAATGTCTGACATTGACCTTTTGACTTACAATTTGTTAGTTGCAAGTGCCAATTTTGTTTTATACACCGGAATTGTGCCTGCTTTCGACATCTTTTGTGCTACCTCGGGAATTTGTTTCTAATAATAGCTGTCATATAGGGCAGTGTACTTGGAGATTGATATGCAAGTGAGTTGAAATAAATAAATAAAAACTCGTGCTAAACTTTTGGCTATTAGCTCAAGTATAATTTCCTCATATTTTGGTGTTTGTTTAACCGTGGACATTTTCTTGGAAGTTACTCTTCTTATGTCATGTTTCAATAACTTGGGAAAAAACATAGGTATGTTTTGATGTTTGTCAAACAATGGATCTATGACCCCCATACAAACCAATACCACAAGAAATTAATATGATAAAATAAAATAAATTCTTGGTTATGCTTTTATTGATGCAAAATTTCTTGATTTGCAAAAATTCTAGCCAGTTACAAGTTTGATTCTGACATCTTAATTTTATCCTACTGCTGAACGTTATTTAGGTGACATTGATGCTTTATTTGGCTGGCTGCAACTCACGTGAGAAGAGTTCATCACTGAAACCTCATGTCTCAGGAAATCTAATTGATGACTGGTAATTCAATTGACTCTATGCTGAAGTTTGTACTCTGAAAAGTTCTTAACATTAATAAAACTGTAATATCATTCTTTATTGAACTGTCTTTCCGTCCATCCTTTCATCTATCCCGTGTAAGTTTCTCCGAATTGTTGTGAAGTTACCAGTTAACATAAGATTTTATTTGATGTAAAATAGTAAGAACAGGATTGAAATTTTTTAATTTCCTCAAATGCATTTAGTACTGTATTTCAGCCTGTGTATGCAAGATGGCATGGATTATTATCTCAGAATTGAGAGTTCATAGCATCTGATATATCTGTTATAATCTATGACTATCAGTAGTCTTTAATTTTCTCACTTGGCTCTGATTGGACCTTAATAATGGGAAATTTCTGTGTCGAAAAAGAAAAAAGGAGAAGAAGAATTATGCTGTCAAAATACATTGTTTCTATGACTATCAGTAGCCATTTATTTTCTTGCATGACTCTGATTGGACCTTAATAACCAGGAATTTCTAATTGAAAAAGAAAAAGAATGAGAAGAAGAGTTTAGCTGTGAAAATTCATAGTTTTCACTTTTCAGCTTTCTGTTAAACAGAGTAGTTTGATCAAGGTTGACAGGTGACAAGCGCAAGTGTTGTAGTTCAAGAGAACACTTCACTACTAACCAATTTTGTCAGAAATTACTTTGGTTAATGTTGAGAGATGAAACTCTAGCGTAATGATAACAATCGGTAACACCAATCAAGCTTGCAAGTACTAAAGAAGGAAAATGCCTACAATTGCTTCTGAGTTAAATATGATCTTTCAAAGTGACATGGATTCTGGGCAATTAATGTTCTTGTAGTTGTCACCACATTGGAGCAGGATATATATGTTGCGCTCTACTTATACAAAAAGAAGTGCACTATGTTCAGATTCTGTTGATTTCGTTATAATGAATGAGATCCTGATATTTCTTTGACCCTATTTCTTTGACTAGGTGGTTCGGGATACAACTAAATCCTAATTTCATTGGCATTGATCTCAAGTATGTTCTCATACCTCAGACCTTGTGTTTCACCATTGTGACAAGTGACCAGATCGTGAATTAAAAAGCTTTCGTCATGCTATATTTGGATTATGTAGTTTATACTTTTGTTGGATAGGTTCTCTAGTAACGTTGCGTCTTTGCCTAAAACATTTCATGTTAATGACCAATCCATAGGCAGTCATGTCTGCAATAGTGAGTTGTGAAATTTGCATATCTTACTTAATTTAGCACTAAAAATGATTTTTTTCGTGCTGCTACCTGAGTGGAAGAAAATGTAGAGAACCTAGTGGTAGAGAACTCTTAATTTGTTTGGACTTTGGAGAGAATTGTTGATGATTGGGGTGAAACGGGTCCAAATGGAATGAAATGGATTTTGATGATTCATATAGCTGATTCCCAACTAGTCTGGGGTTGATTTATAGTAATTTGCTTCTTACCCAAGTAAAATAATACTTGACATGAAAAACTTATTTCTGATGAGTTGGAACTTGTCAATTTCCAGGAACCTTAAATCATAGTTAAAGTCCTCGCCAAAGAGATTCTGAGAGGCCCATATATTTATTTTGTTTGTTATAATGACTGTAAACTTCAATATCAAGTCTATTTGGTTCTCTCTTTTGGCTTCTCTGCTTAATAATGAACTTTCTACTGCAGATTTTTCTTTGTTAGAGCTGGTATGATGGGATGGTTACTTATCAATCTTTCAGTTCTTGCAAAATGTATTCTAGAGGCTAAAGTGAGCCAATCAATAATTCTCTACCAGCTATTTTGTGGGGTAAGTTGGTGGTTGTGCACTTCCAAGTCTGGCTTCTTGAATATATGCTTGTGATAGTTAAAACTTCTTTTCTATGCATTTAATTGCAGCTGTACATTCTTGATTACTTCTTCTATGAAGAGTTCATGACCTCCACGTAAGTTGGCAGCCTTCTTCTCTCTTAACATTTTTAAGATAGAAAAGTTGCTGTTAAACAAAGAACTATTGTTTCTCTCTTTTTCCCTTTCCTTAATTTAGTTCAGCTGTCCAGATTTTCGTCTCCCTTTCCCCTCCAGTCTCTATATCTTTATTTGTTGTGCGGTTATTATGCTTTGATCTAGAATTTGAAGTGAGTCATCCATATAACACAAATACCACATTATGTAACAACAGTAGAAAGAGAGTACAACAACAAGTGGCAGAAGGGCTGCAGCCTAACAATGGTAAGTGGTAACACAAGGGAGGGTTTAGTTGTTTAGTCATGAGAAACATTAGTCTGGGCAGGTATAATGTGGTTCTTGGTCCATTTTCGTGCTTTAGAAAGGTAACAGCGGAAGCTGTATTATTAAAGGATTATGATGTTTATCGGCACTTTGGCCTTCTGATTGGTTTAGGTAGTTGATTTGGAAGAGAATGGCTAATAAATGGAATTAGGGCTATAGAGGGTAGCTGGGTTTGGTCCACAGAGTCATGGTCTGAGCATCAGAAGCTAGGTGGAATCGGAGGGGTTAGTGTAGCATTGGTTGTTGTACATGTCTTGGCCCTTGGTGATAGGTGACTAGTAGCCTTAAAACATTTTTATTGTTCTTTTTTTTATTTAAATTTGGAGACATTGAGCATCGGCCCATCTGCCACAAGGTTAAATAAAAACATGAAAGTCTTTTTTGAGTTTCGTATACATCCAAGAACAGTGATTTCGGAAAACCTGTGGTGGTGGTGCTAACATTTGAACCATACCGGAACACGAGTAACTGCCAGAAACCTGGAAGGTCTGGCTGGCTTACTACTATCCTCACTTTAGGATTGATTGAAGGGAATGTTGAACTGTGATCCTGTTTTAGCTTTAGTGAGTGGTTTTGATTTGTACATTAAGGTTTTAATGCTTCTTGAGCGTGTACCAATGCAATATTTAAAATTAACTCTGTTGGTGTGAGATTATTGGGAGCATGATTTTGATTAAAAAAATTGTATATTCAAGGCTTGACGTTTCTAAGTTCCAAATGTCTTATAATTAGCAGAATGATATGCGTGTTTTGTCGGATAGTGATTATATATTGATGGCATTAACATGATCTATTCCTCTTGCTTTTTCCTTTCTTTATAGTCTTGATTATGTTCATCGAAATTTTGAGCATTTACAATTGTGTAAAATCTTGTGTCTCCCTTTTTAGATGGGATATAATAGCAGAGAGGCTGGGCTTCATGCTGGTTTTTGGTGATCTAGTCTTTATACCGTTCACCTTCAGTATTCAGGCATGTACACATAACCATTTCTTACTGCCACAAACAATTCTGTCCTTGCTTATAGATGAAATCTGACACCTTTGATATCAGTATAACACAAATGTATAGGATGTAATTGAATTCTCGTCAAAAACATAGTTTTGAATTATCACATATATCCTTCATTTCCTACTAAATGTAATGATGTCTAGTCTCGGCCATGCCAATGCATTTACTTTCCTTGAATTTAATACCTCACCTCATGCTACAATATTTCAATGGGTCCCACGTTTACACTACTTGTTTGAATAGCAGAAAAGTTTTTGGTTCTCGTTTAGAAGAATTTGAATCAGGGGCTTACTTATGAAAAAAAAGGAATTTAAATCTTGGGCCTTTTAAAGAAACGAAATGGAAAAGGAGAAAAACATGTGCTTTTTTTAATTAATAAGATCTATGCAAATGAAGGCATACTTTTGTACTTGGCTGTTTGAAGGTTGAACTAGAGGGATAGAGGTAAGAGTCTAATCTTATGTTGTCCTCTGCGGTGAATTAAATTAATAAGAATAAGGCTAGGATATTTAGTGCCAATTGCATGATTGTGATAATCACGGTCAATTTCATGGTTTGTAAGTTGGGTTGGTTAGTGGAAAGGAGTCTGATGAGTTTGTGTTCGGCTACAAGCACGATAGTGTGCTCTGCTGTGTGTCAGATTGTATTTATGACAAGTTTGGTTGTGTGTGCAAGGAAGTGTAAAGAGGAGTAATGAATTTATCTTATTGAGAAAAAGGGCTAATAGTACATAGGAGTGGGAGGTCTCCATTTTAGTGCAGCCAAAACCCAGGCTTTTAATTGGAGACAAATGGCATACAAGAGTAACAAACAGATACAATGAAGCTTATTCTGGTTGTCAATGTGGGGTTTTATTATGTTTCTATTCATTTTCAGGGTTGGTGGCTTTTGAGTAACAAAGTTGAGCTAACAACAGCAGCAGTAATTGCCAATTGCCTCGTCTTTCTTATTGGGTAAATGTTTCCAGCATGCAAGGACCTCTAAATACTACTATTATTATTTTTCTGCCATCTGTATGATTGCACTTTCTTTATGTCATTCAGACAATTTTATTATTTACTTTCACTTTACTGTTTCTTGATATGGTCCCTGTTTCGGATTGGAAGGTACTTAGTGTTCAGAGGTGCCAACAAGCAGAAGCATATGTTTAAAAAGAATCCCAAGGCACCCATATGGGGTAAGCCTCCAAAAGTTGTTGGGGGGAAGTTGCTTGCTTCTGGCTATTGGTAAGCTTCTTGATGTTTCTTTTTCTATTCTCCTCGGTATCCCAGTTCTCCGGAACACAAAATGAGTTAAGACTGAGAAGGGCTTTGTATTTGAAAATTTAGTAGTTAGCATATGGGCAAGCTTTTGGAAAAGCACATAAAGTATGTCAATAAAGTGGACACGTGCAATATGATAAAACTGTCAGAAGTCTATCTTGCGCAATCCTCATCTCATGTCATGAGCTAGCTTTTGGGGTTGAGTAAGGCTTAAAGTCCTTTTTCTTGTCATGGTACCAGAGCTAGACCCAACCAAATTCTTGGTTTACCCGATTTTGGGCCTCACATTATGTTGTCCATGCTCCAATTGGCTGGCAGGCTTGGGTGTGCGGGGGAGGGGGGTGGGCGGTTGTTAAGATGTCCCACATGTTGTGGGATGTGAAATTGGTCTCTTTATGGTCTTGGACAATCCTCGCCTCTTGAGCTAACTTTTTGGGATTGAATTAGGCTCAAGCTCAATTTTTTTATAATGATACAATTCAACAAAAAACATTAAGAGAAGAATAAATAGTGGATAGGAAAGAACTTATTACAGGCAGATGAAAAGACTTAATGACTATAAGCAATGCTAAATATCAACATCCCTAGAGTGCTGACAATTTGAGGTCTCAATTGAAAATCAATTCCAAATAATTAAGTATCTGACAGCAGTGCTAGAAAAATTGAAAACTCTTATGAATTTCTTTCTGTTTTATAATTACCTTTTCAAGATATTAGTTTTTTCATTCTATAGTCCTCAAAATATTAAAAGTTCGACATCAAGCCAAATTAATCTCATAAATTTGGAAAAAGGAAGTAATTTCTTTTGGATACATTGTAAACCAAAGAGTTTGAGTGCTATTGAGTGAAACAGTACCCATTAATATTGCCACATCAGGTCTAAATTTAGTTTGCATAGCCACCAACTCATGCGCACTAATAAGGCCGCATAAATTTTAGCGAGCTTTCTTTCTTCAATCTTAACCAGACCTATGTGCTAGGAAGAAGTCGTAAGACTGGGTTTTCTGGAGTTCTGGATTTAACCGAATGAAATTTTGTGTGAGAAAGCCTATTCTCTTTTATCAAGTAATCCAGGTAAATGATTTGGTGTTATTGATGGGTTTTACCCCTGGTTATGGCATGGCTTCTGAAGTTAATCACATGAGGCATGCACAGCAAAAATGGCAGATTAAATTTCTCAGTTCTCCATTTTCAAAATTCTAAATCATTCTGTATTTACTGAAGGGGTATTGCTCGACACTGTAATTACCTTGGGGATTTGTTGCTGGCATTGTCATTTAGTTTGCCATGTGGGATAAGGTAAAGGCTTTGAACTCATGCAAATTTTTCTATATTTGTTTGCTCAGTAATAAAAATATTCACATTCACTTGTGTATGCTTGCAGTTCCGCGGTTCCATACTTTTACCCCACATACCTTCTTATTCTGCTAATATGGAGGGAGAGAAGGGATGAAGCTCGATGTGCAGAGAAGTACAAAGACGTGTGGACAGAATACTGTAAACTTGTTCCTTGGAGGATCTTACCTTATGTTTACTAGCTCAATTGTTTATCCATGTGGCTGCGCATTAAAGTCGGGATTAGCCTCACCGTACTGGTACCACCAAGTAGGCGAAGAGACAAGCGCATGAAAGGATATAGCATTGAATCTTTTATTGTTCTTCCATAACCAACTTGTACACCAAATGTACTTTATAACTGCAGGTTTTAGATTAAAAACTATGTGCTTTTTGTAACCGGTAAAGTTGCTGCCATGTGACCAGGAGGTCATGGGTTCGAGCCGTAGAAACAGCCTCTTGCAGAAATGCAGGGTAAGACTGCGTACGGTAGACCCTTGTGGTCCGCCCTTCCCCGAACTCCGCGCATAGCGGGAGCTTAGTGCAGCGGACTGCCGTTTTTATTTTTTTTAAAGAGTCCTTTTGGAAGATTCTGCAGTGCCTCCACCGTCCCACAGGATAAATCATCTGTTTGTGCTGCAGAAATAGGGCCTTTTCAGTATTATTCACATATAAATATTGTAGTGTATTATTGTGCCCTGAAGTATTTAGAATAGCTTATTGTTAGAAGCATGTTTCCAGTTTCCAAGTTTTGTACAATTGTGCTCAAGATGCAAAGTTGTATTATTCTCTTAAGCCACTACATATTGAAGCAAATTTAACTATGTAACACTGTATTTAGTTGCACGTGAAGTAGTGTTTAGTTAACAATTACATACCTAAATTAGCAGGGTACAAAGTTTGATACTCTAATTTGGCAAGGGAAAAAAGTGTCTAGATTCGTAACTTGACAAAATTTTGGTTTACTCTGGTAAGCAAGGTTTGGTTACCTTAGATTAAGCAGGGACCAAAATCTGATAAACTATTTTGAAATTCTACTTTGTCAAAAAGATATGTGGATTTAGAGCCTATTTGGACGGGCTTATTGTAAGTGACTTTTAAGCCAAAAGCCATAAGTTAGGAGTTCTAGCTTTTGGCTTATTTTTGTCATTTTAGCTTAAAAACACGTGCTTAAAAGCACTTTTTTACTTTATACGAACTCTACAAAATGACTTAAAAGCCATTTTGGATTAAAAATATTTAAAATAAGCCAATCCAAACGGCTGTTAGTTGGATCAAAACTTGATGCACCTTGAGTTGACCCTAGTTATTTGGAATTGTTTTCTTTGGTGACTTTGACTGTTTTATGCCGCAAATGGAGGTTATACTATGAAGTTCATTTCCAAATCTTAAATTTGGACTATTTCGAGGTTGCAGTTTCTTTCCAGACCTCAATTCAAAAAAAAAAAAAGGAAAAGCTCTAGATATGATCATTTCATTAAATTATTGAAAATAATATACTAATATACTTGTCGATCTTCCTATACTAATCATTCGGGAAAGTAGGTCGATCCCCACGACAGGAGCATTGACATTCTGTTCAACCAATAGTGTTCAAAGTGTCAAGTAATTTAAATTAACTGTGCATACAAGATTTCTACATAAGTTTACGGGGTTTGACGATCCCTCAAGATTACACATAGATCCGCCTCTGTTGATCCCTGCTTCAACCTTTATTTTCTGCTGCTTTTGAATTTCTCTGAATTTAAATAACTAATGCTTGAAGCTAGCTTCAAAGAGATTCAATAAATAGAGGCCAAGATAATAGAGGGAGATACATGTCCATATAATTGCGTGTGCATTTTGGAAATGCAACCGTAAATTAACAATTATATTATATATATATATATATATATATATATATATATATATATATATATTTTTTTTTTTTTTTTTTTTTTCTAATGCATGTTTCACTGTATTTGGTTGTGGACATATATGAATGAACAAGACAACTCGGTAATTGTGGAGAATACTAAATTTAACATCATTTTTGGACTCAAATGGCAAGTGGTGGGGATGGCAATGACTCCAATGCACGCGTAGCTAAAATTTTAAGTTTATTGATAATTTACGTATATATATATATATATATATATATATATATATATATATATATATATATATATATAAAGTGATTTTAAATATAAGTATATTGTATGTACAGTAACTACTGATTTCTGCTGAATATGTACGAAAAAAATATGGATTTGCCCGTAGTAAATGAATGTTTTCTTGGTCTTTACGGATGCAAGTAATAAGATGGTGCAATTGAGCACAAGCCAAATGTAGTACGATTAATTTTTTCTTAATCTTATGAGCAGTAGTGAATAAACTTGTAGCTAAGTACTTAAATCGTTTATGTCAATAGCGTGAAATTATTTCAAATTGTAGTTGCGAATTATCTGTATTTTCCTTGTACTTTCCTCCTAGAATTTTGTTATAAGGAAATTCAACATAACTAATCAAATTAGTAAATACAAATTACTTTCAATTTTAAAAATTTAAATAATTATAAATTATTTTTTACAATAAATAAATAAATTATAATTCTTGTCGGTGTTAATTGTTTCACAAGCTTGGTTTTTGAATTTTGTTTTGTAAAAGATTAAATCTATGATAACTAATTTATAAACTTAAAATTTTAAGTCTGCTTAAGTAGGGATGTCAACGAACTGATGTCTGCTTCACCTGTCCTACGGTACATCTTATATATAGCAGAACATGGGTTAAGGTAGTAATAATATGAACATGAGTCAAAATTTTCTTTTGATTAGATGATGACTTTGTTATGTGTTTTGATTCAGTGGCTTTGCATTATCTGGACACATGAAAAAGGAATAAAGAAAGGGATGAATAAATGGTGTGTGTCAAAAGATAAGATCAATAATTTAGAAAGAAGACAAACATAGAAAAATCCTTCACGCGTATATATATATATATATATATATATATATATATATATATGTGTGTGTGTGTGTTTTTTTTAACTCACCTTTGATTTGTGAAGTCCCACGATTCTAAAGAAAAATGGTAGATCTTAAGCAGTTGGTTTAGAGTTTGAATGGAGGGCTTGGTGCACTGTACAAGGTATCCACGTTAAAGAGGGGTGGCCCGCCGGATGCACAAGGTATCCATGTTTATGCAGGATCTGAAGAAAGACCATATCTTAAGAAGTATAATATAAACAATTTATCCTAACGTAAACATTAATAGTTGCTTCTACGGCTCGAAGTTTGTAATAATATTTAGATTCATGATACTAATTAGAATTGTGGTTTCAATCATTAGGATTATCCATTTGAGAACATTGAACGCATCTCACATAAGTAGCAAAAAAAAGAAAAGAAAAAAAAAAGAGAACATTCATTGATGTTGTCATATAGCCTGTTTGGCCAAACTTTTTTTTTTTTGGACCAAAAGTACTTTTGGCAAAAAATTGAGGTGTTTGGCCAAGCTTTTGGATGAAAAAAGTGCTTTTGAGGAGAAGCAAAAGCAGAAAAAAGTAGCTTCTATCCAAAAGCACTTTTGAGAAAAATACACTTAGAAACAGCTTTTAAAAGCTTGACCAAACACTATTTACTGCTTAAAAGTGATTTTAAAATAAATAGTCAAACACAAACTGCTTCTCACCAAAAACACTTTTTTTAAAAGTACTTTTGAGAAAAGCACTTCTCAAAATAAGCTGATTTTAGAAGATTGGCCAAACGCGCTAATAGTCTCATAAATGCTAGACTTCACCTAATGTCAGCTACTCTATAAAATTGTAAGTTCTTGTGAAATATTTCTCATAACCAATACTCCTACGTTGGAATTATATTGTGTAGCAACGTCAAATTTTTTTTATGTCTATATATTATGTCAACACCCCATCGCTTCTTTATAATTTATTTTCTTATATTTTGATATTTCTTAGTGAAAATTTTGATTCTGCCACTAACGTAAGCTGTGAATATAAACTAGACTATGGGCCAAAAAAAAAAAAAAAGACTAAAATAGTGACTTCATCTCTTTTATTTTCTTTCACTTACACCTTACATTTTAGCGGAGTTTAACGAAGCTCAGATGCAAAGCTGTCAATTAAATATTATTCTTTTTTATATACTTAGTAAAATGTAGAAAACTCTAACTAAGCAATAATACTCAAGCTATTCTAGCGATTTAAATGCTTGAGTTATATTTTACCTCTATATAATAATTTTTTTACCTATAACAACAACATCCATATTTATAGTAGAACACTCTTTATAAAATTACCACTATATAACAGTTATATAGAATATTCAAGACTACTAATAATAATTCTAAAAATATGTACCCAATCTTTCCAGTAAACAAAGATTCTATCTTGCATAAGATATAAGTGTTTTACCAAAAAGTGTGTTAAACCTATCCTTAAAACGAATTAATAAGGAAATAGGGGTAAATCCTAGCTAAGGATAATTAACTCAAGATAAAAAATGATTAAGTAGTAAAAATAGGATATGATTAAGCCCATGACTTATTAATCTTGTAAAAGATATCAAATGTACATAATGAGCTTACATTCTCGATGCTACTATTCCATAATGTGAGATAAAGAAGAAAAAGAAGATGCACCATTAACGGCTACATGATATATCATTATAGATTCCATAATGATGATTACAAAGATCAGCAACAAGGTTCTAAACCTTCTCTTGTTAATCTTCCGTTCTTCTTTGTTGAGAGAGAAAAAGTCCCCCCCCCCCCCCCCCCCC